>JAWPHD010008419.1:0-115376 GCA_037043455.1 Cyrtodaria siliqua
CCCTAAAAGACATACTCATCATTGGGTATAAACCAGTTTGGTAAGTGTCAATATAGGCATGCAGATCACCAGGTGACTAGCCCTAAAAGACATGCTCATCATTGGGTATAAACCAGTTTGGGAAGTGTCAATATAGGCATGCAGATCCACCGGTGAGTAGCCCTAAAAGACATGCTCATCATTGGGTATAAACCAGTTTGGTAAGTGTCAATATAGGCATGAAGATCCACAGGTGACTAGCCCTAAAAGACATACTCATCATTGGGTATAAACCAGTTTGGTAAGTGCCCTAAAAGACATGCTCATCATTTGGGTATAAACCAGTTTGGTTAAGTGTCAATATAGGCATGCATATCCACAAGGTGGACTAGCCCTAAAAGACATGCTCATCATTGGGTATAAAACCAGTTTGGTAAGTGTCAATATAGGCATGCAGATCCACAGGTGACAGCACTAAAAGACATGCTCATTCATTGGGTATAAACCAGTTTGGTTAGTGTCAATATAGGCATGCAGATCCACAGGTGACTAGCCCTAAAAGACATGCTCATCATTGGGTATAAACCAGTTTGGTAAGTGGCAATCTTGGAGTGGCAGATTCACAGGTGACTAGCCCTAAAAGACATTGCTCATCATTGGGTATAAACCAGTTTGGTAAGTGTCAATATAGGCATGCAGATCCACAGGTGACTAGCCCTAAAAGACATGCTCATCATTGGGTTCTTAAACCAGTTTTGGTAAGTGTCAATATAGGCATGCAGATCCACAGGTGACTAGCCCTAAAAAGACATGGTCATCATTAGGTATTAAACCAGTTTGGGAAGTGTCAATATAGGCATGCAGATCCACAGGTGACTAGCCCTAAAAGACATGCTCATTCATTGGGTATAAACCAGTTTGGTAAGTGTCAATATAGGCATGCAGATCCACAGGTGACTAGCCCTAAAGAAGACATGCTCATCATTGGGTATAAACCAGTTTGGTAAGTGGCAATCTTGGAGTGGCAGATTCACAGGTGACTAGCCCTAAAAAGACATACTCATCATTGGGAATAAACCAGTTTGGTAAGTGTCAATATAGGCATGCAGATCCACAGGTGACTAGCCCAAAAATACATGCTCATCATTGGGTATAAACCAGTTTGGGAAGTGTCAATATAGGCATGCAGATCCACAGGTGAGTAGCCCTAAAAGACATGCTCATCATTGGGTAATAAACCAGTTTGGTAAGTGGCAATCTTGGAGTGGCAGATCCACAGGTGACTAGCCCTAAAAGACATACTCATCATTGGGTATAAACCAGTTTGGGAAGTGTCAATATAGGCATTGCAGATACACAGGTGACTAGCCCTAAAAGACATGCTCATCATTGGGTATAAACCAGTTTGGTTAAGTCGCAATCTTGGAGTGGCAGATCCACAGGTGACTAGCCCTAAAAGACATTGCTCATCATTGGGTATAAACCAGTTTGTTAAGTGTCAATATAGGCATGCATATCCACAGGTGACTAGCCCTAAAAGACATGCTCATCATTGGGTATAAACCAGTTTGGTAAGTGTCAATATAGGCCATGCAGATCCACATGTGACTAGCCCTAAAAGACATGCTCATCATTTGGTATAAACCAGTTTGGTAAGTGTCAAATATAGGCATGCAGATCACAGGTGACTAGCCCTAAAAGACATGCTCATCATTGGGTATAAACCAGTTTGGTAAGTGTTCAATATAGGCATGCAGATCCACAGGTGACTAGCCCTAAGAGAACATGCTCATCATTGGGTTATAAACCAGTTTTGGGTAAGTGTCAATATAGGCATGCAAAATCCACAGGTGACTAGCCCTAAAAGACATGCTCATCATTTGGTAATAAACCAGTTTGGTAAGTGTCAATATAGGCAATGCAGATCCACAGGTGACTAGCCCTAAAAGACATGCTCATCATTTTGGTATATAAACCAGTTTGGTAAGTGTCAATATTGGCATGCATATCCACAGGTGACTAGCCCTAAAAGACATGCTCTATCATTGGGTATAAACCAGTTTGGTAAGTGTCAATATAGGCATGCAGATCCACAGGTGACTAGCCCTAAAAGACATACTCATCATTGGGTATAAACCAGTTTGGTAAGTGTCAATATAGGCATGCAGATCAACAGGTGACTAGCCCTAAAAGACATGCTCATCATTGGGTATAAACCAGTTTGGGAAGTGTCAATATAGGCATGCAGATCCACCGGTGAGTAGCCCTAAAAGACATGCTCATCATTGGGTATAAACCAGTTTGGTAAGTGTCAATATAGGCATGAAGATCCACAGGTGACTAGCCCTAAAAGACATACTCATCATTGGGTATAAACCAGTTTGGTAAGTGTCAATATAGGCATGCAGATCCACAGGTGACTAGCCCTAAAAGACATGCTCATCATTGGGTATAAACCAGTTTGGTAAGTGTCAATATAGGCATGCATATCCACAGGTGACTAGCCCTAAAAGACATGCTCATCATTGGGTATAAACCAGTTTGGTAAGTGTCAATATAGGCATGCAGATCCACAGGTGACAGCACTAAAAGACATGCTCATCATTGGGTATAAACCAGTTTGGTAAGTGTCAATATAGGCATGTAGATCCACAGGTGACTAGCCCTAAAAGACATGCTCATCATTGGGTATAAACCAGTTTGGTAAGTGGCAATCTTGGAGTGGCAGATTCACAGGTGACTAGCCCTAAAAGACATGCTCATCATTTGGTATAAACCAGTTTGGGAAGTGTCAATATAGGCATGCAGATACACAGGTGACTAGCCCTAAAAGACATGCTCATCATTGGGTATAAACCAGTTTGGTAAGTGTCAATATAGTCATGCAGATCCACAGGTGACTAGCCCTAAAAGACATGCTCATCATTGGGTATAAACCAGTTTGGTAAGTCGCAATCTTGGAGTGGCAGATCCACAGGTGAATAGCTCTAAAAGACATGCTCATCATTGGGTATAAACCAGTTTGGTAAGTGTCAATATAGGCATGCAGATCCACAGGTGACTAGCCCTAAAAGACATACTCATCATTGGGTATACACCAGTTTGGGAAGTGTCAATATAGGCATGCAGATCCACAGGTGACTAGCCCTAAAAGACATGCTCATCATTGGGTATAAACCAGTTTGGGAAGTGTCAATATAGGCATGCAGATCCACAGGTGAGTAGCCCTAAAAGACATGCTCATCATTGGGTATAAACCAGTTTGGTAAGTGTCAATATAGGCATGCAGATCCACAGGTGACTAGCTCTAAAAGACATGGTCATCATTGGGTATAAACCAGTTTGGTAAGTGGCAATCTTGGAGTGGCAGATTCACAGGTGACTAGCCCTAAAAGACATGCTCATCATTGGGTATAAACCAGTTTGGTAAGTGTCAATATAGGCATGCAGATCCACAGGTGACTAGCCCTAAAAGACATGCTCATCATTGGGTATAAACCAGTTTGGTAAGTGTCAATATAGGCATGCAGATCCACAAGTGACTAGCCCTAAAAGACATGGTCATCATTGGGTATAAACCAGTTTGGGAAGTGTCAATATAGGCATGCAGATACACAGGTGACTAGCCCTAAAAGACATGCTCATCATTGGGTATAAACCAGTTTGGTAAGTGTCAATATAGGCATGCAGATCCACAGGTGACTAGCCCTAAAAGACATGGTCATCATTGGGTATAAACCAGTTTGGTAAGTGGCAATCTTGGAGTGGCAGATTCACAGGTGACTAGCCCTAAAAGACATACTCATCATTGGGTATAAACCAGTTTGGAAAGTGTCAATATAGACATGCAGATACACAGGTGACTAGCCCTAAAAGACATGCTCATCATTGGGTATAAACCAGTTTGGTAAGTCGCAATCTTGGAGTGGCAGATCCACAGGTGACTAGCCCTAAAAGACATGCTCATCATTGGGTATAAACCAGTTTGGTAAGTGTCAATATAGGCATGCATATCCACAGGTGACTAGCCCTAAAAGACATGCTCATCATTGGGTATAAACCAGTTTGGTAAGTGTCAATATAGGCATGCAGATCCACAGGTGACTAGCCCTAAAAGACATGCTCATCATTTGGTATAAACCAGTTTGGTAAGTGTCAATATAGGCATGCAGATCCACAGGTGACTAGCCCTAAAAGACATGCTCATCATTGGGTATAAACCAGTTTGGTAAGTGTCAATATAGGCATGCAGATCCACAGGTGACTAGCCCTAAGAGACATGCTCATCATTGGGTATAAACCAGTTTGGGAAGTGTCAATATAGGTATGCAGATCCACAGGTGACTAGCCCTAAAAGACATGCTCATCATTTGGTATAAACCAGTTTGGTAAGTGTCAATATAGGCATGCAGATCCACAGGTGACTAGCCCTAAAAGACATGCTCATCATTTGGTATAAACCAGTTTGGTAAGTGTCAATATTGGCATGCATATTAACAGGTGACTAGCCCTTAAAGACATGCTCATCATTGGGTATAAACCAGTTTGGTAAGTGTCAATATAGGCATGCAGATCCACAGGTGACTAGCCCTAAAAGACATACTCATCATTGGGTATAAACCAGTTTGGTAAGTGTCAATATAGGCATGCAGATCAACAGGTGACTAGCCCTAAAAGACATGCTCATCATTGGGTATAAACCAGTTTGGGAAGTGTCAATATAGGCATGCAGATCCACCGGTGAGTAGCCCTAAAAGACATGCTCATCATTGGGTATAAACCAGTTTGGTAAGTGTCAATATAGGCATGAAGATCCACAGGTGACTAGCCTTAAAAGACATACTCATCATTGGGTATAAACCAGTTTGGTAAGTGTCAATATAGGCATGCAGATCCACAGGTGACTAGCCCTAAAAGACATGCTCATCATTGGGTATAAACCAGTTTGGTAAGTGTCAATATAGGCATGCAGATCCACAGGTGACTAGCCCTAAAAGACATGCTCATCATTGGGTATAAACCAGTTTGGGAAGTGTCAATATAGGCATGCAGATCCACAGGTGACTAGCCCTAAAAGACATGCTCATCATTTGGTATAAACCAGTTTGGTAAGTGTCAATATAGGCATGCAGATCCACAGGTGACTAGCCCTAAAAGACATGCTCATCATTTGGTATAAACCAGTTTGGTAAGTGTCAATATTGGCATGCATATCCACAGGTGACTAGCCCTAAAAGACATGCTCATCATTGGGTATAAACCAGTTTGGTAAGTGTCAATATAGGCATGCAGATCCACAGGTGACTAGCCCTAAAAGACATACTCATCATTGGGTATAAACCAGTTTGGTAAGTGTCAATATAGGCATGCAGATCAACAGGTGACTAGCCCTAAAAGACATGCTCATCATTGGGTATAAACCAGTTTGGGAAGTGTCAATATAGGCATGCAGATCCACCGGTGAGTAGCCCTAAAAGACATGCTCATCATTGGGTATAAACCAGTTTGGTAAGTGTCAATATAGGCATGAAGATCCACAGGTGACTAGCCCTAAAAGACATACTCATCATTGGGTATAAACCAGTTTGGTAAGTGTCAATATAGGCATGCAGATCCACAGGTGACTAGCCCTAAAAGACATGCTCATCATTGGGTATAAACCAGTTTGGTAAGTGTCAATATAGGCATGCATATCCACAGGTGACTAGCCCTAAAAGACATGCTCATCATTGGGTATAAACCAGTTTGGTAAGTGTCAATATAGGCATGCAGATCCACAGGTGACAGCACTAAAAGACATGCTCATCATTGGGTATAAACCAGTTTGGTTAGTGTCAATATAGGCATGCAGATCCACAGGTGACTAGCCCTAAAAGACATGCTCATCATTGGGTATAAACCAGTTTGGTAAGTGGCAATATTGGAGTGGCAGATTCACAGGTGACTAGCCCTAAAAGACATGCTCATCATTGGGTATAAACCAGTTTGGTAAGTGTCAATATAGGCATGCAGATCCACAGGTGACTAGCCCTAAAAGACATGCTCATCATTGGGTATAAACCAGTTTGGTAAGTGTCAATATAGGCATGCAGATCCACAGGTGACTAGCCCTAAAAGACATGGTCATCATTAGGTATAAACCAGTTTGGGAAGTGTCAATATAGGCATGCAGATCCACAGGTGACTAGCCCTAAAAGACATGCTCATCATTGGGTATAAACCAGTTTGGTAAGTGTCAATATAGGCATGCATATCCACAGGTGACTAGCCCTAAAAGACATGCTCATCATTGGGTATAAACCAGTTTGGGAAGTGTCAATATAGGCATGCAGATACACAGGTGACTAGCCCTAAAAGACATGCTCATCATTGGGTATAAACCAGTTTGGTAAGTGTCAATATAGGCATGCAGATCCACAGGTGACTAGCCCTAAAAGACATGGTCATCATTGGGTATAAACCAGTTTGGTAAGTGGCAATCTTGGAGTGGCAGATTCACAGGTGACTAGCCCTAAAAGACATACTCATCATTGGGTATAAACCAGTTTGGGAAGTGTCAATATAGGCATGCAGATACACAGGTGACTAGCCCTAAAAGACATGCTCATCATTGGGTATAAACCAGTTTGGTAAGTCGCAATCTTGGAGTGGCAGATCCACAGGTGACTAGCCCTAAAAGACATGCTCATCATTGGGTATAAACCAGTTTGGTAAGTGTCAATATAGGCATGCATATCCACAGGTGACTAGCCCTAAAAGACATGCTCATCATTGGGTATAAACCAGTTTGGTAAGTGTCAATATAGGCATGCAGATCCACAGGTGACTAGCCCTAAAAGACATGCTCATCATTTGGTATAAACCAGTTTGGTAAGTGTCAATATAGGCATGCAGATCCACAGGTGACTAGCCCTAAAAGACATGCTCATCATTGGGTATAAACCAGTTTGGTAAGTGTCAATATAGGCATGCAGATCCACAGGTGACTAGCCCTAAGAGACATGCTCATCATTGGGTATAAACCAGTTTGGGAAGTGTCAATATAGGCATGCAGATCCACAGGTGACTAGCCCTAAAAGACATGCTCATCATTTGGTATAAACCAGTTTGGTAAGTGTCAATATAGGCATGCAGATCCACAGGTGACTAGCCCTAAAAGACATGCTCATCATTTGGTATAAACCAGTTTGGTAAGTGTCAATATTGGCATGCATATCCACAGGTGACTAGCCCTAAAAGACATGCTCATCATTGGGTATAAACCAGTTTGGTAAGTGTCAATATAGGCATGCAGATCCACAGGTGACTAGCCCTAAAAGACATACTCATCATTGGGTATAAACCAGTTTGGTAAGTGTCAATATAGGCATGCAGATCAACATGTGACTAGCCCTAAAAGACATGCTCATCATTGGGTATAAACCAGTTTGGGAAGTGTCAATATAGGCATGCAGATCCACCGGTGAGTAGCCCTAAAAGACATGCTCATCATTGGGTATAAACCAGTTTGGTAAGTGTCAATATAGGCATGAAGATCCACAGGTGACTAGCCCTAAAAGACATACTCATCATTGGGTATAAACCAGTTTGGTAAGTGTCAATATAGGCATGCAGATCCACAGGTGACTAGCCCTAAAAGACATGCTCATCATTGGGTATAAACCAGTTTGGTAAGTGTCAATATAGGCATGCATATCCACAGGTGACTAGCCCTAAAAGACATGCTCATCATTGGGTATAAACCAGTTTGGTAAGTGTCAATATAGGCATGCAGATCCACAGGTGACAGCACTAAAAGACATGCTCATCATTGGGTATAAACCAGTTTGGTTAGTGTCAATATAGGCATGCAGATCCACAGGTGACTAGCCCTAAAAGACATGCTCATCATTGGGTATAAACCAGTTTGGTAAGTGGCAATCTTGGAGTGGCAGATTCACAGGTGACTAGCCCTAAAAGACATGCTCATCATTTGGTATAAACCAGTTTGGGAAGTGTCAATATAGGCATGCAGATACACAGGTGACTAGCCCTAAAAGACATGCTCATCATTGGGTATAAACCAGTTTGGTAAGTGTCAATATAGTCATGCAGATCCACAGGTGACTAGCCCTAAAAGACATGCTCATCATTGGGTATAAACCAGTTTGGTAAGTCGCAATCTTGGAGTGGCAGATCCACAGGTGACTAGCTCTAAAAGACATGCTCATCATTGGGTATAAACCAGTTTGGTAAGTGTCAATATAGGCATGCAGATCCACAGGTGACTAGCCCTAAAAGACATACTCATCATTGGGTATACACCAGTTTGGGAAGTGTCAATATAGGCATGCAGATCCACAGGTGACTAGCCCTAAAAGACATGCTCATCATTGGGTATAAACCAGTTTGGGAAGTGTCAATATAGGCATGCAGATCCACAGGTGAGTAGCCCTAAAAGACATGCTCATCATTGGGTATAAACCAGTTTGGTAAGTGTCAATATAGGCATGCAGATCCACAGGTGACTAGCCCTAAAAGACATGGTCATCATTGGGTATAAACCAGTTTGGTAAGTGGCAATCTTGGAGTGGCAGATTCACAGGTGACTAGCCCTAAAAGACATGCTCATCATTGGGTATAAACCAGTTTGGTAAGTGTCAATATAGGCATGCAGATCCACAGGTGACTAGCCCTAAAAGACATGCTCATCATTGGGTATAAACCAGTTTGGTAAGTGTCAATATAGGCATGCAGATCCACAAGTGACTAGCCCTAAAAGACATGGTCATCATTGGGTATAAACCAGTTTGGGAAGTGTCAATATAGGCATGCAGATACACAGGTGACTAGCCCTAAAAGACATGCTCATCATTGGGTATAAACCAGTTTGGTAAGTGTCAATATAGGCATGCAGATCCACAGGTGACTAGCCCTAAAAGACATGGTCATCATTGGGTATAAACCAGTTTGGTAAGTGGCAATCTTGGAGTGGCAGATTCACAGGTGACTAGCCCTAAAAGACATACTCATCATTGGGTATAAACCAGTTTGGTAAGTGTCAATATAGGCATGCAGATCCACAGGTGACTAGCCCAAAAAGACATGCTCATCATTGGGTATAAACCAGTTTGGGAAGTGTCAATATAGGCATGCAGATCCACAGGTGAGTAGCCCTAAAAGACATGCTCATCATTGGGTATAAACCAGTTTGGTAAGTGGCAATCTTGGAGTGGCAGATTCACAGGTGAGTAGCCCTAAAAGACATACTCATCATTGGGTATAAACCAGTTTGGGAAGTGTCAATATAGGCATGCAGATCCACAGGTGACTAGCCCTAAAAGACATGGTCATCATTGGGTATAAACCAGTTTGGTAAGTGGCAATCTTGGAGTGGCAGATTCACAGGTGACTAGCCCTAAAAGACATGCTCATCATTGGGTATAAACCAGTTTGGTAAGTTTCAATATAGGCATGCAGATCCACAGGTGACTAGCCCTAAAAGACATGCTCATCATTGGGTATAAACCAGTTTGGTAAGTGTCAATATAGGCATGCAGATCCACAAGTGACTAGCCCTAAAAGACATGGTCATCATTGGGTATAAACCAGTTTGGGAAGTGTCAATATAGGCATGCAGATACACAGGTGACTAGCCCTAAAAGACATGCTCATCATTGGGTATAAACCAGTTTGGTAAGTGTCAATATAGGCATGCAGATCCACAGGTGACTAGCCCTAAAAGACATGGTCATCATTGGGTATAAACCAGTTTGGTAAGTGGCAATCTTGGAGTGGCAGATTCACAGGTGACTAGCCCTAAAAGACATACTCATCATTGGGTATAAACAAGTTTGGGAAGTGTCAATATAGGCATGCAGATACACAGGTGACTAGCCCTAAAAGACATGCTCATCATTGGGTATAAACCAGTTTGGTAAGTCGCAATCTTGGAGTGGCAGATCCACAGGTGACTAGCCCTAAAAGACATGCTCATCATTGGGTATAAACCAGTTTGGTAAGTGTCAATATAGGCATGCATATCCACAGGTGACTAGCCCTAAAAGACATGCTCATCATTGGGTATAAACCAGTTTGGTAAGTGTCAATATAGGCATGCAGATCCACAGGTGACTAGCCCTAAAAGACATGCTCATCATTTGGTATAAACCAGTTTGGTAAGTGTCAATATAGGCATGCAGATCCACAGGTGACTAGCCCTAAAAGACATGCTCATCATTGGGTATAAACCAGTTTGGAAAGTGTCAATATAGGCATGCAGATCCACAGGTGACTAGCCCTAAGAGACATGCTCATCATTGGGTATAAACCAGTTTGGGAAGTGTCAATATAGGCATGCAGATCCACAGGTGACTAGCCCTAAAAGACATGCTCATCATTTGGTATAAACCAGTTTGGTAAGTGTCAATATAGGCATGCAGATCCACAGGTGACTAGCCCTAAAAGACATGCTCATCATTTGGTATAAACCAGTTTGGTAAGTGTCAATATTGGCATGCATATCCACAGGTGACTAGCCCTAAAAGACATGCTCATCATTGGGTATAAACCAGTTTGGTAAGTGTCAATATAGGCATGCAGATCCACAGGTGACTAGCCCTAAAAGACATACTCATCATTGGGTATAAACCAGTTTGGTAAGTGTCAATATAGGCATGCAGATCAACAGGTGACTAGCCCTAAAAGACATGCTCATCATTGGGTATAAACCAGTTTGGGAAGTGTCAATATAGGCATGCAGATCCACCGGTGAGTAGCCCTAAAAGACATGCTCATCATTGGGTATAAACCAGTTTGGTAAGTGTCAATATAGGCATGAAGATCCACAGGTGACTAGCCCTAAAAGACATACTCATCATTGGGTATAAACCAGTTTGGTAAGTGTCAATATAGGCATGCAGATCCACAGGTGACTAGCCCTAAAAGACATGCTCATCATTGGGTATAAACCAGTTTGGTAAGTGTCAATATAGGCATGCATATCCACAGGTGACTAGCCCTAAAAGACATGCTCATCATTGGGTATAAACCAGTTTGGTAAGTGTCAATATAGGCATGCAGATCCACAGGTGACAGCACTAAAAGACATGCTCATCATTGGGTATAAACCAGTTTGGTTAGTGTCAATATAGGCATGCAGATCCACAGGTGACTAGCCCTAAAAGACATGCTCATCATTGGGTATAAACCAGTTTGGTAAGTGGCAATCTTGGAGTGGCAGATTCACAGGTGACTAGCCCTAAAAGACATGCTCATCATTTGGTATAAACCAGTTTGGGAAGTGTCAATATAGGCATGCAGATCCACAGGTGAGTAGCCCTAAAAGACATGCTCATCATTGGGTATAAACCAGTTTGGTAAGTGGCAATCTTGGAGTGGCAGATTCACAGGTGACTAGCCCTAAAAGACATACTCATCATTGGGTATAAACCAGTTTGGGAAGTGTCAATATAGGCATGCAGATACACAGGTGACTAGCCCTAAAAGACATGCTCATCATTGGGTATAAACCAGTTTGGTAAGTGTCAATATAGGCATGCATATCCACAGGTGACTAGCCCTAAAAGACATGCTCATCATTGGGTATAAACCAGTTTGGTAAGTGTCAATATAGGCATGCAGATCCACAGGTGACTAGCCCTAAAAGACATGCTCATCATTTGGTATAAACCAGTTTGGTAAGTGTCAATATAGGCATGCAGATCCACAGGTGACTAGCCCTAAAAGACATGCTCATCATTGGGTATAAACCAGTTTGGTAAGTGTCAATATAGGCATGCAGATCCACAGGTGACTAGCCCTAAAAGACATGCTCATCATTGGGTATAAACCAGTTTGGGAAGTGTCAATATAAGCATGCAGATCCACAGGTGACTAGCCCTAAAAGACATGCTCATCATTTGGTATAAACCAGTTTGGTAAGTGTCAATATAGGCATGCAGATCCACAGGTGACTAGCCCTAAAAGACATGCTCATCATTGGGTATAAACCAGTTTGGTAAGTGTCAATATAGGCATGCAGATCCACAGGTGACTAGCCCTAAGAGACATGCTCATCATTGGGTATAAACCAGTTTGGGAAGTGTCAATATAGGCATGCAGATCCACAGGTGACTAGCCCTAAAAGACATGCTCATCATTTGGTATAAACCAGTTTGGTAAGTGTCAATATAGGCATGCAGATCCACAGGTGACTAGCCCTAAAAGACATGCTCATCATTTGGTATAAACCAGTTTGGTAAGTGTCAATATTGGCATGCATATCCACAGGTGACTAGCCCTAAAAGACATGCTCATCATTGGGTATAAACCAGTTTGGTAAGTGTCAATATAGGCATGCAGATCCACAGGTGACTAGCCCTAAAAGACATACTCATCATTGGGTATAAACCAGTTTGGTAAGTGTCAATATAGGCATGCAGATCAACAGGTGACTAGCCCTAAAAGACATGCTCATCATTGGGTATAAACCAGTTTGGGAAGTGTCAATATAGGCATGCAGATCCACCGGTGAGTAGCCCTAAAAGACATGCTCATCATTGGGTATAAACCAGTTTGGTAAGTGTCAATATAGGCATGAAGATCCACAGGTGACTAGCCCTAAAAGACATACTCATCATTGGGTATAAACCAGTTTGGTAAGTGTCAATATAGGCATGCAGATCCACAGGTGACTAGCCTAAAAGACATGCTCATCATTGGGTATAAACCAGTTTGGTAAGTGTCAATATAGGCATGCATATCCACAGGTGACTAGCCCTAAAAGACATGCTCATCATTGGGTATATAAACCAGTTTGGTAAGTGTCAATATAGGCATGCAGATCCACAGGTGACAGCACTAAAAGACATGCTCATCATTGGGTATAAACCAGTTTGGTTAGTGTCAATATAGGCATGCAGATCCACAGGTGACTAGCCCTAAAAGACATGCTCATCATTGGGTATAAACCAGTTTGGTAAGTGGCAATCTTGGAGTGGCAGATTCACAGGTGACTAGCCCTAAAAGACATGCTCATCATTTGGTATAAACCAGTTTGGTAAGTGTCAATATAGGCATGCATATCCACAGGTGACTAGCCCTAAAAGACATGCTCATCATTGGGTATAAACCAGTATGGTAAGTGTCAATATAGGCATGCATATCCACAGGTGACTAGCCCTAAAAGACATGCTCATCATTGGGTATAAACCAGTTTGGTAAGTGTCAATATAGGCATGCAGATCCACAGCTGACTAGCCCTAAAAGACATGCTCATCATTGGGTATAAACCAGTTTGGTAAGTGTCAATATAGGCATGCAGATCCACAGGTGACTAGCCCTAAAAGACATGCTCATCATTGGGTATAAACCAGTTTGGTAAGTGGCAATCTTGGAGTGGCAGATTCACAGGTGACTAGCCCTAAAAGACATACTCATCATTGGGAATAAACCAGTTTGGTAAGTGTCAATATAGGCATGCAGATCCACAGGTGACTAGCCCAAAAATACATGCTCATCATTGGGTATAAACCAGTTTGGGAAGTGTCAATATAGGCATGCAGATCCACAGGTGAGTAGCCCTAAAAGACATGCTCATCATTGGGTATAAACCAGTTTGGTAAGTGGCAATCTTGGAGTGGCAGATTCACAGGTGACTAGCCCTAAAAGACATACTCATCATTGGGTATAAACCAGTTTGGAAAGTGTCAATATAGGCATGCAGATACACAGGTGACTAGCCCTAAAAGACAGGCTCATCATTGGGTATAAACCAGTTTGGTAAGTCGCAATCTTGGAGTGGCAGATCCACAGGTGACTAGCCCTAAAAGACATGCTCATCATTGGGTATAAACCAGTTTGGTAAGTGTCAATATAGGCATGCATATCCACAGGTGACTAGCCCTAAAAGACATGCTCATCATTGGGTATAAACCAGTTTGGTAAGTGTCAATATAGGCATGCAGATCCACAGGTGACTAGCCCTAAAAGACATGCTCATCATTTGGTATAAACCAGTTTGGTAAGTGTCAATATAGGCATGCATATCCACAGGTGACTAGCCCTAAAAGACATGCTCATCATTGGGTATAAACCAGTTTGGTAAGTGTCAATATAGGCATGCAGATCCACAGGTGACTAGCCCTAAAAGACATGCTCATCATTGGGTATAAACCAGTTTGGGAAGTGTCAATATAGGCATGCAGATCCACAGGTGACTAGCCCTAAAAGACATGCTCATCATTTGGTATAAACCAGTTTGGTAAGTGTCAATGTAGGCATGCAGATCCACAGGTGACTAGCCCTAAAAGACATGCTCATCATTGGGTATAAACCAGTTTGGTAAGTGTCAATATAGGCATGCAGATCCACAGGTGACTAGCCCTAAGAGACATGCTCATCATTGGGTATAAACCAGTTTGGGAAGTGTCAATATAGGCATGCAGATCCACAGGTGACTAGCCCTAAAAGACATGCTCATCATTTGGTATAAACCAGTTTGGTAAGTGTCAATATAGGCATGCAGATCCACAGGTGTCTAGCCCTAAAAGACATGCTCATCATTTGGTATAAACCAGTTTGGTAAGTGTCAATATTGGCATGCATATCCACAGGTGACTAGCCCTAAAAGACATGCTCATCATTGGGTATAAACCAGTTTGGTAAGTGTCAATATAGGCATGCAGATCCACAGGTGACTAGCCCTAAAAGACATACTCATCATTGGGTATAAACCAGTTTGGTAAGTGTCAATATAGGCATGCAGATCAACAGGTGACTAGCCCTAAATGACATGCTCATCATTGGGTATAAACCAGTTTGGGAAGTGTCAATATAGGCATGCAGATCCACCGGTGAGTAGCCCTAAAAGACATGCTCATCATTGGGTATAAACCAGTTTGGTAAGTGTCAATATAGGCATGAAGATCCACAGGTGACTAGCCCTAAAAGACATACTCATCATTGGGTATAAACCAGTTTGGTAAGTGTCAATATAGGCATGCAGATCCACAGGTGACTAGCCCTAAAAGACATGCTCATCATTGGGTATAAACCAGTTTGGTAAGTGTCAATATAGGCATGCATATCCACAGGTGACTAGCCCTAAAAGACATGCTCATCATTGGGTATAAACCAGTTTGGTAAGTGTCAATATAGGCATGCAGATCCACAGGTGACAGCACTAAAAGACATGCTCATCATTGGGTATAAACCAGTTTGGTTAGTGTCAATATAGGCATGCAGATCCACAGGTGACTAGCCCTAAAAGACATGCTCATCATTCGGTATAAACCAGTTTGGTAAGTGGCAATCTTGGAGTGGCAGATTCACAGGTGACTAGCCCTAAAAGACATGCTCATCATTTGGTAAAAACCAGTTTGGTAAGTGTCAATATAGGCATGCATATCCACAGGTGACTAGCCCTAAAAGACATGCTCATCATTGGGTATAAACCAGTATGGTAAGTGTCAATATAGGCATGCATATCCACAGGTGACTAGCCCTAAAAGACATGCTCATCATTGGGTATAAACCAGTTTGGTAAGTGTCAATATAGGCATGCAGATCCACAGGTGACTAGCCCTAAAAGACATGCTCATCATTGGGTATAAACCAGTTTGGTAAGTGTCAATATAGGCATGCAGATCCACAGGTGACTAGCCCTAAAAGACATGCTCATCATTGGGTATAAACCAGTTTGGTAAGTGGCAATCTTGGAGTGGCAGATTCACAGGTGACTAGCCCTAAAAGACATACTCATCATTGGGAATAAACCAGTTTGGTAAGTGTCAATATAGGCATGCAGATCCACAGGTGACTAGCCCAAAAATACATGCTCATCATTGGGTATAAACCAGTTTGGGAAGTGTCAATATAGGCATGCAGATCCACAGGTGAGTAGCCCTAAAAGACATGCTCATCATTGGGTATAAACCAGTTTGGTAAGTGGCAATCTTTGAGTGGCAGATTCACAGGTGACTAGCCCTAAAAGACATACTCATCATTGGGTATAAACCAGTTTGGGAAGTGTCAATATAGGCATGCAGATACACAGGTGACTAGCCCTAAAAGACAGGCTCATCATTGGGTATAAACCAGTTTGGTAAGTCGCAATCTTGGAGTGGCAGATCCACAGGTGACTAGCCCTAAAAGACATGCTCATCATTGGGTATAAACCAGTTTGGTAAGTGTCAATATAGGCATGCATATCCACAGGTGACTAGCCCTAAAAGACATGCTCATCATTGGGTATAAGCCAGTTTGGTAAGTGTCAATATAGGCATGCAGATCCACAGGTGACTAGCCCTAAAAGACATGCTCATCATTTGGTATAAACCAGTTTGGTAAGTGTCAATATAGGCATGCAGATCCACAGGTGACTAGCCCTAAAAGACATGCTCATCATTGGGTATAAACCAGTTTGGTAAGTGTCAATATAGGCATGCAGATCCACAGGTGACTAGCCCTAAGAGACATGCTCATCATTGGGTATAAACCAGTTTGGGAAGTGTCAATATAGGCATGCAGATCCACAGGTGACTAGCCCTAAAAGACATGCTCATCATTTGGTATAAACCAGTTTGGTAAGTGTCAATATAGGCATGCAGATCCACAGGTGACTAGCCCTAAAAGACATGCTCATCATTTGGTATAAACCAGTTTGGTAAGTGTCAATATTGGCATGCATATCCACAGGTGACTAGCCCTAAAAGACATGCTCATCATTGGGTATAAACCAGTTTGGTAAGTGTCAATATAGGCATGCAGATCCACAGGTGACTAGCCCTAAAAGACATACTCATCATTGGGTATAAACCAGTTTGGTAAGTGTCAATATAGGCATGCAGATCAACAGGTGACTAGCCCTAAAAGACATGCTCATCATTGGGTATAAACCAGTTTGGGAAGTGTCAATATAGGCATGCAGATCCACCGGTGAGTAGCCCTAAAAGACATGCTCATCATTGTGTATAAACCAGTTTGGTAAGTGTCAATATAGGCTTGAAGATCCACAGGTGACTAGCCCTAAAAGACATACTCATCATTGGGTATAAACCAGTTTGGTAAGTGTCAATATAGGCATGCAGATCCACAGGTGACTAGCCCTAAAAGACATGCTCATCATTGGGTATAAACCAGTTTAGTAAGTGTCAATATAGGCATGCATATCCACAGGTGACTAGCCCTAAAAGACATGCTCATCATTGGGTATAAACCAGTTTGGTAAGTGTCAATATAGGCATGCAGATCCACAGGTGACAGCACTAAAAGACATGCTCATCATTGGGTATAAACCAGTTTGGTTAGTGTCAATATAGGCATGCAGATCCACAGGTGACTAGCCCTAAAAGACATGCTCATCATTGGGTATAAACCAGTTTGGTAAGTGGCAATCTTGGAGTGGCAGATTCACAGGTGACTAGCCCTAAAAGACATGCTCATCATTTGGTATAAACCAGTTTGGGAAGTGTCAATATAGGCATGCAGATACACAGGTGACTAGCCCTAAAAGACATGCTCATCATTGGGTATAAACCAGTTTGGTAAGTGTCAATATAGTCATGCAGATCCACAGGTGACTAGCCCTAAAAGACATGCTCATCATTGGGTATAAACCAGTTTGGTAAGTCGCAATCTTGGAGTGGCAGATCCACAGGTGACTAGCTCTAAAAGACATGCTCATCATTGGGTATAAACCAGTTTGGTAAGTGTCAATATAGGCATGCAGATCCACAGGTGACTAGCCCTAAAAGATATGCTCATCATTGGGTATAAACCAGTTTAGTAAGTGTCAATATAGGCATGCATATCCACAGGTGACTAGCCCTAAAAGACATGCTCATCATTGGGTATAAACCAGTTTGGTAAGTGTCAATATAGGCATGCAGATCCACAGGTGACAGCACTAAAAGACATGCTCATCATTGGGTATAAACCAGTTTGGTTAGTGTCAATATAGGCATGCAGATCCACAGGTGAGTAGCCCTAAAAGACATGCTCATCATTGGGTATAAACCAGTTTGGTAATTGGCAATCTTGGAGTGGCAGATTCACAGGTGACTAGCCCTAAAAGACATGCTCATCATTTGGTATAAACCAGTTTGGGAAGTGTCAATATAGGCATGCAGATACACAGGTGACTAGCCCTAAAAGACATGCTCATCATTGGGTATAAACCAGTTTGGTAAGTGTCAATATAGTCATGCAGATCCACAGGTGACTAGCCCTAAAAGACATGCTCATCATTGGGTATAAACCAGTTTGGTAAGTCGCAATCTTGGAGTGGCAGATCCACAGGTGACTAGCTCTAAAAGACATGCTCATCATTGGGTATAAACCAGTTTGGTAAGTGTCAATATAGGCATGCAGATCCACAGGTGACTAGCCCTAAAAGACATACTCATCATTGGGTATACACCAGTTTGGGAAGTGTCAATATAGGCATGCAGATCCACAGGTGACTAGCCCTAAAAGACATGCTCATCATTGGGTATAAACCAGTTTGGGAAGTGTCAATATAGGCATGCAGATCCACAGGTGAGTAGCCCTAAAAGACATGCTCATGACTGGGTATAAACCAGTTTGGTAAGTGTCAATATAGGCATGCAGATCCACATGTGACTAGCCCTAAAAGACATGGTCATCATTGGGTATAAACCAGTTTGGTAAGTGGCAATCTTGGAGTGGCAGATTCACAGGTGACTAGCCCTAAAAGACATGCTCATCATTGGGTATAAACCAGTTTGGAAAGTGTCAATATAGGCATGCAGATTCACAGGTGACTAGCCCTAAAAGACATGGTCATCATTGGGTATAAACCAGTTTGGTAAGTGGCAATCTTGGAGTGGCAGATTCACAGGTGACTAGCCCTAAAAGACATACTCATCATTGGGTATAAACCAGTTTGGTAAGTGTCAATATAGGCATGCAGATCCACAGGTGACTAGCCCAAAAAGACATGCTCATCATTGGATATAAACCAGTTTGGGAAGTGTCAATATAGGCATGCAGATCCACAGGTGAGTAGCCCTAAAAGACATGCTCATCATTGGGTATAAACCAGTTTGGTAAGTCGCAATCTTGGAGTGGCAGATTCACAGGTGACTAGCCCTAAAAGACATACTCATCATTGGGTATAAACCAGTTTGGGAAGTGTCAATATAGGCATGCAGATACACAGGTGACTAGCCCTAAAAGACAAGCTCATCATTGGGTATAAACCAGTTTGGTAAGTCGCAATCTTGGAGTGGCAGATCCACAGGTGACTAGCCCTAAAAGACATGCTCATCATTGGGTATAAACCAGTTTGGTAAGTGTCAATATAGGCATGCATATCCACAGGTGACTAGCCCTAAAAGACATGCTCATCATTGGGTATAAACCAGTTTGGTAAGTGTCAATATAGGCATGCAGATCCACAGGTGACTAGCCCTAAAAGACATGCTCATCATTTGGTATAAACCAGTTTGGTAAGTGTCAATATAGGCATGCATATCCACAGGTGACTAGCCCTAAAAGACATGCTCATCATTGGGTATAAACCAGTTTGGTAAGTGTCAATATAGGCATGCAGATCCACAGGTGACTAGCCCTAAAAGACATGCTCATCATTGGGTATAAACCAGTTTGGGAAGTGTCAATATAGGCATGCAGATCCACAGGTGACTAGCCCTAAAAGACATGCTCATCATTTGGTATAAACCAGTTTGGTAAGTGTCAATATAGGCATGCAGATCCACAGGTGACTTTCCCTAAAAGACATGCTCATCATTTGGTATAAACCAGTTTGGTAAGTGTCAATATTGGCATGCATATCCACAGGTGACTAGCCCTAAAAGACATGCTCATCATTGGGTATAAACCAGTTTGGTAAGTGTCAATATAGGCATGCAGATCCACAGGTGACTAGCCCTAAAAGACATACTCATCATTGGGTATAAACCAGTTTGGTAAGTGTCAATATAGGCATGCAGATCAACAGGTGACTAGCCCTAAAAGACATGCTCATCATTGGGTATAAACCAGTTTGGGAAGTGTCAATATAGGCATGCAGATCCACCGGTGAGTAGCCCTAAAAGACATGCTTATCATTGGGTATAAACCAGTTTGGTAAGTGTCAATATAGGCATGCAGATCCACAGGTGACAGCCCTAAAAGACATGCTCATCATTGGGTATAAACCAGTTTGGTTAGTGTCAATATAGGCATGCAGATCCACAGGTGACTAGCCCTAAAAGACATGCTCATCATTGGGTATAAACCAGTTTGGTAAGTGGCAATCTTGGAGTGGCAGATTCACAGGTGACTAGCCCTAAAAGACATGCTCATCATTTGGTATAAACCAGTTTGGGAAGTGTCAATATAGGCATGCAGATACACAGGTGACTAGCCCTAAAAGACATGCTCATCATTGGGTATAAACCAGTTTGGTAAGTGTCAATATAGGCATGCAGATCCACAGGTGACTAGCCCTAAAAGACATGCTCATCATTGGGTATAAACCAGTTTGGTAAGTCGCAATCTTGGAGTGGCAGATCCACAGGTGACTAGCTCTAAAAGACATGCTCATCATTGGGTATAAACCAGTTTGGTAAGTGTCAATATAGGCATGCAGATCCACAGGTGACTAGCCCTAAAAGACATACTCATCATTGGGTATTATAAACCAGTTTGGGAAGTGTCAGTATAGGCATGCAGATCCACAGGTGACTAGCCCTAAAAGACATGCTCATTATTTGGTATAAACCAGTTTGGTAAGTGTCAATATAGGCATGCAGATCCACAGGTGACTAGCCCTAAAAGACATGCTCATCATTGGGTATAAACCAGTTTGGTAAGTGTCAATATAGGCATGCAGATCCACAGGTGACTAGCCCTAAAAGACATGCTCATCATTGGGTATAAACCAGTTTGGTAAGTGTCAATATAGGCATGCAGATCCACAGGTGACTAGCCCTAAAAGACATGCTCATCATTGGGTATAAACCAGTTTGGTAAGTGTCAATATAGGCATGCAGATCCACAGGTGACTAGCCCTAACAGACATGCTCATCATTGGGTATAAACCAGTTTGGTAAGTGTCAATATAGGCATGCAGATCCACAGGTGACTAGCCCTAAAAGACATGCTCATCATTGGGTATAAACCAGTTTGATAAGTGTCAATATAGGCATGCAGATCCACAGGTGACTAGCCCTAAAAGACATGCTCATCATTGGGTATAAACCAGTTTGGTAAGTGTCAATATAGGCATGCAGATCCACAGGTGATTAGCCCTAACAGACATGCTCATCATTGGGTATAAACCAGTTTGGTAAGTGTCAATATAGGCATGCAGATCCACAGGTGACTAGCCCTAAAAGACATGCTCATCATTGGGTATAAACCAGTTTGGTAAGTGTCAATATAGACATGCAGATCCACAGGTGATTAGCCCTAAAAGACATGCTCATCATTTGGTATAAACCAGTTTGGTAAGTGTCAATATAGGCATGCAGATCCACAGGTGACTAGCCCTAAAAGACATGCTCATTATTGGGTATAAACCAGTTTGGTAAGTGTCAATATAGGCATGCATATCCACAGGTGACTAGCCCTAAAAGACATGCTCCTCATTGGGTATAAACCAGTTTGGTAAGTGTCAATATAGGCATGCAAATCCACAGGTGACTAGCCCTAAAAGACATGCTCATCATTGGGTATAAACCAGTTTGGGAAGTGTCAGTATAGGCATGCAGATCCACAGGTGACTAGCCCTAAAAGACATGCTCATTATTTGGTATAAACCAGTTTGGTAAGTGTCAATATAGGCATGCAGATCCACAGGTGACTAGCCCTAAAAGACATGCTCATCATTGGGTATAAACCAGTTTGGTAAGTGTCAATATAGGCATGCAGATCCACAGGTGACTAGCCCTAAAAGACATGCTCATCATTGGGTATAAACCAGTTTGGTAAGTGTCAATATAGGCATGCAGATCCACAGGTGACTAGCCCTAAAAGACATGCTCATCATTGGGTATAAACCAGTTTGGTAAGTGTCAATATAGGCATGCAGATCCACAGGTGACTAGCCCTAACAGACATGCTCATCATTGGGTATAAACCAGTTTGGTAAGTGTCAATATAGGCATGCAGATCCACAGGTGACTAGCCCTAAAAGACATGCTCATCATTGGGTATAAACCAGTTTGATAAGTGTCAATATAGGCATGCAGATCCACAGGTGACTAGCCCTAAAAGACATGCTCATCATTGGGTATAAACCAGTTTGGTAAGTGTCAATATAGGCATGCAGATCCACAGGTGATTAGCCCTAACAGACATGCTCATCATTGGGTATAAACCAGTTTGGTAAGTGTCAATATAGGCATGCAGATCCACAGGTGACTAGCCCTAAAAGACATGCTCATCATTGGGTATAAACCAGTTTGGTAAGTGTCAATATAGACATGCAGATCCACAGGTGATTAGCCCTAAAAGACATGCTCATCATTTGGTATAAACCAGTTTGGTAAGTGTCAATATAGGCATGCAGATCCACAGGTGACTAGCCCTAAAAGACATGCTCATTATTGGGTATAAACCAGTTTGGTAAGTGTCAATATAGGCATGCATATCCACAGGTGACTAGCCCTAAAAGACATGCTCATCATTGGGTATAAACCAGTTTGGTAAGTGTCAATATAGACATGCAGATCCACAGGTGACTAGCCCCAAAAGACATGCCCATCATTTGGTATAAACCAGTTTGGTAAGTGTCAATATAGGCATGCAGATCCACAGGTGACTAGCCCTAAAAGACATTCTCATCATTGGGTATAAACCAGTTTGGTAAGTGTCAATATAGGCATGCATATCCACAGGTGACTAGCCCTAAAAGACATGCTCATCATTGGGTATAAACCAGTTTGGTAAGTGTCAATATAGGCATGCAGATCCACAGGTGACTAGCCCTAAAAGACATGGTCATCATTGGGTATAAACCAGTTTGGTAAGTGGCAATCTTGGAGTGGCAGATTCACAGGTGACTAGCCCTAAAAGACATACTCATCATTGGGTATAAACCAGTTTGGTAAGTGTCAATATAGGCATGCAGATCCACAGGTGAGTAGCCCTAAAAGAGATGCTCATCATTGGGTATAAACCAGTTTGGTAAGTGGCAATCTTGGAGTGGCAGATTCACAGGTGACTAGCCCTAAAAGACATGCTCATCATTGGGTATATACCAGTTTGGTAAGTGTCAATATAGGCATGCATATCCACAGGTGACTAGCCCTAAAAGACATGCTCCTCATTGGGTATAAACCAGTTTGGTAAGTGTCAATATAGGCATGCAAATCCACAGGTGACTAGCCCTAAAAGACATGCTCATCATTGGGTATAAACCAGTTTGGGAAGTGTCAATATAGGCATGCAGATCCACAGGTGACTAGCCCTAAAAGACATGCTCATCATTTGGTATAAACCAGTTTGGTAAGTGTCAATATAGGCATACAGATCCACAGGTGACTAGCCCTAAAGGACATGCTCATCATTGGGTATAAACCAGTTTGGTAAGTGTCAATATAGGCACGCAGATCCACAGGTGACTAGCCCTAAAAGACATGCTCATCATTGGGTATAAACCAGTTTGGTAAGTGTCAATATAGGCATGCAGATCCACAGGTGACTAGCCCTAAAAGACATGCTCATCATTGGGTATAAACCAGTTTGGTAAGTGTCAATATAGGCATGCAGATCCACAGGTGACTAGCCCTAAAAGACATGCTCATCATTGGGTATAAACCAGTTTGGTAAGTGTCAATATAGGCATGCAGATCCACAGGTGAGTAGCCCTAAAAGACATGCTCATCATTTGGTATAAACCAGTTTGGAAAGTGTCAATATAGGCATGCAGATCCACAGGTGACTAGCCCTAAAAGACATGCTCATCATTTGGTATAAACCAGTTTGGTAAGTGTCAATATAGGCATGCAGATCCACAGTTGACTAGCCCTAAAAGACATGCTCATCATTGGGTATAAACCAGTTTGGTAAGTGTCAATATAGGCATGAAGATCCACAGGTGACTAGCCGTAAAAGACATGCTCATCATTGGGTATAAACCAGTTTGGTAAGTGTCAATATAGGCATGCAGATCCACAGGTGACTAGCCCTAAAAGACATGCTCACCATTGGGTATAAACCAGTTTGGTAAGTGTCAATATAGGCATGCAGATCCACAGGTGACTAGCCCTAACAGACATGCTCATCATTGGGTATAAACCAGTTTGGTAAGTGTCAATATAGGCATGCAGATCCACAGGTGACTAGCCCTAAAAGACATGCTCATCATTTGGTATAAACCAGTTTGGTAAGTGTCAATATAGACATGCAGATCCACAGGTGACTAGCCCTAAAAGACATGCTCATCATTTGGTATAAACCAGTTTGGTAAGTGTCAATATAGGCATGCAGATCCACAGGTGACTAGCCCTAAAAGACATGCTCATTATTGGGTATAAACCAGTTTGGTAAGTGTCAATATAGGCATGCATATCCACAGGTGACTAGCCCTAAAAGACATGCTCATCATTGGGTATAAACCAGTTTGGTAAGTGTCAATATAGACATGCAGATCCACAGGTGACTAGCCCCAAAAGACATGCTCATCATTTGGTATAAACCAGTTTGGTAAGTGTCAATATAGGCATGCAGATCCACAGGTGACTAGCCCTAAAAGACATTCTCATCATTGGGTATAAACCAGTTTGGTAAGTGTCAATATAGGCATGCATATCCACAGGTGACTAGCCCTAAAAGACATGCTCATCATTGGGTATAAACCAGTTTGGGAAGTGTCAATATAGGCATGTAGATCCACAGGTGACTAGCCCTAAAAGACATGCTCATCATTGGGTATAAACCAGTTTGGTAAGTGTCAATATAGGCATGCAGATCCACAGGTGAGTAGCCCTAAAAGACATGCTCATCATTGGGTATAAACCAGTTTGGGAAGTGTCAATATAGGCATGCATATCCACAGGTGACTAGCCCTAAAAGACATGCTCATCATTGGGTATAAACCAGTTTGGGAAGTGTCAATATAGGCATGCAGATCCACAGGTGAGTAGCCCTAAAAGACATGCTCATCACTGGGTATAAACCAGTTTGGTAAGTCGCAATCTTGGAGTGGCAGATCCACAGGTGACTAGCCCTAAAAGACATGCTCATCATTGGGTATAAACCAGTTTGGGAAGTGTCAATATAGGCATGCATATCCACAGGTGACTAGCCCTAAAAGACATGCTCATCATTGGGTATAAACCAGTTTGGTAAGTGTCAATATAGGCATGCATATCCACAGGTGAGTAGCCCTAAAAGACATGCTCATCATTGGGTATAAACCAGTTTGGTAAGTGTCAATATAGGCATGCATATCCACAGGTGACTAGCCCTAAAAGACATGGTCATCATTGTGTCTAAACCAGTTTGGTAAGTGTCAATATAGGCATGCATATCCACAGGTGACTAGCCCTAAAAGACATGGTCATCATTGGGTATAAACCAGTTTGGTAAGTGTCAATATAGGCATGTAGATCCACAGGTGACTAGCCCTAAAAGACATGCTCATCATTGGGTATAAACCAGTTTGGGAAGTGTCAATATAGGCATGCAGATCCACAGGTGAGTAGCCCTAAAAGACATGCTCATCATTGGGTATAAACCAGTTTGGTAAGTGTCAATATAGGCATGAAGATCCACAGGTGACTAGCCCTAAAAGACATGCTCATCATTGGGTATAAACCAGTTTGGTAAGTGTCAATATAGGCATGCAGATCCACAGGTGAGTAGCCCTAAAAGACATGCTTATCATTGGGTATAAACCAGTTTGGTAAGTGTCAATATAGGCATGCAGATACACAGGTGACTAGCCCTAAAAGACATGCTCATCACTGGGTATAAACCAGTTTGGTAAGTCGCAATCTTGGAGTGGCAGATCCACAGGTGACTAGCCCTAAAAGACATGCTCATCATTGGGTATAAACCAGTTTGGTAAGTGTCAATATAGGCATGCATATCCACAGGTGACTAGCCCTAAAAGACATGCTCATCATTGGGTATAAACCAGTTTGGTAAGTGTCAATATAGGCATGCATATCCACAGGTGACTAGCCCTAAAAGACATGCTCATCATTGGGTATATACCAGTCTGGTAAGTGTCAATATAGGCATGCATATCCACAGGTGAGTAGCCCTAAAAGACATGCTCATCATTGGGTATAAACCAGTTTGGTAAGTGTCAATATAGGCATGCATATCCACAGGTGACTAGCCCTAAAAGACATGCTCATCATTGGGTATAAACCAGTTTGGTAAGTGTCAATATAGGCATGCATATCCACAGGTGAGTAGCCCTAAAAGACATGCTCATCATTTGGTATAAACCAGTTTGGTAAGTGTCAATATAGGCATGCAGATCCACAGGTGAGTAGCCCTAAAAGACATGCTCATTATTGGGTATAAACCAGTTTGGTAAGTGTCAATATAGGCATGCATATCCACAGGTGACTAGCCCTAAAAGACATGCTCATCATTGGGTATAAACCAGTTTGGTAAGTGTCAATATAGGCATGCATATCCCCAGGTGACTAGCCCTAAAAGACATGCTCATCACTGGGTATAAACCAGTTTGGTAAGTCGCAATCTTGGAGTGGCAGATCCACAGGTGACTAGCCCTAAAAGACATGCTCATCATTGGGTATAAACCAGTTTGGTAAGTGTCAATATAGGCATGCATATCCACAGGTGACTAGCCCTAAAAGACATGCTCATCATTGGGTATAAACCAGTTTGGTAAGTGTCAGTATAGGCATGCATATCCACAGGTGAGTAGCCCTAAAAGACATGCTCATCATTGGGTATAAACCAGTTTGGTAAGTGTCAATATAGGCATGCATATCCACAGGTGACTAGCCCTAAAAGACATGCTCATCATTGGGTATAAACCAGTTTGGTAAGTGTCAATATAGGCATGCATATCCACAGGTGACTAGCCCTAAAAGACATGCTCATCATTGGGTATAAACCAGTTTGGTAAGTGTCAATATAGGCATGCATATCCACAGGTGAGTAGCCCTAAAAGACATGCTCATCATTGGGTATAAACCAGTTTGGTAAGTGTCAATATAGGCATGCATATCCACAGGTGACTAGCCCTAAAAGACATGCTCATCATTGGGTATAAACCAGTTTGGTAAGTGTCAATATAGGCATGCATATCCACAGGTGACTAGCCCTAAAAGACATGCTCATCATTGGGTATAAACCAGTTTGGTAAGTGTCAATATAGGCATGCATATCCACAGGTGAGTAGCCCTAAAAGACATGCTCATCACTGGGTATAAACCAGTTTGGTAAGTGTCAATATAGGCATGCATATCCACAGGTGACTAGCCCTAAAAGACATGGTCATCATTGGGTATAAACCAGTTTGGTAAGTGTCAATATAGGCATGCATATCCACAGGTGAGTAGCCCTAAAAGACATGCTCATCACTGGGTATAAACCAGTTTGGTAAGTCGCAATCTTGGAGTGGCAGATCCACAGGTGACTAGCCCTAAAAGATATGCTCATCATTGGGTATAAACCAGTTTGGTAAGTGTCAATATAGGCATGCATATCCACAGGTGAGTAGCCCTAAAAGACATGCTCATCACTGGGTATAAACCAGTTTGGTAAGTGTCAATATAGGCATGTAGATCCACAGGTGACTAGCCCTAAAAGACATGCTCATCATTGGGTATAAACCAGTTTGGTAAGTCGCAATCTTGGAGTGGCAGATCCACAGGTGACTAGCCCTAAAAGACATGCTCATCACTGGGTATATACCAGTCTGGTAAGTGGCAATATAGGCATGCAGATCCACAAGAGACTCGTTGTACAAATCATGCTCATCATTGGGTATAAACCAGTCTGGTATGTGGCAGTATATGAGTGGCACTATCAGAAGAGACTGGTCCTTGAATTAATGCTCATCATCAAGTCTAATCCAGTCTGGTATGTGGCAGTACAGGAGCGGCAGATTCAAAAGCGACTTGCCCTTAAATTAACTGTCAGTATCGGGTCCAAACCAGTCTGGTAAATCATATATGTTAATGTTTGGATTGATGCAGCCACGTGGTTCCTAATGTTAAGGTTGATGCTAATCGCGTGGTTCCTATTTCATCATATAGGTTAATAATGGGTGTGATGATAATCACGAGATTTTTAGTTCATCATACAGTTTAATGTTATGATTAAAGCTAACCACGTGGTTCCTATTTAATCATGCATGTTAATGTTAAGATTGATGATAATCGCGTTGTTCGTATTTCGTCATTTACGTTAATGTTGGGTGTGATGCTAGCAACGTGATTCCTGTTACATCATATAGGTAAAAGCTAAGAGTGATGTTTACCACTATATATATGTTAATGCTGGGAATGATGCTAACCACGAGGTTCCAATTTCATTCATAGGTTCACATGAGGTTCCTATTTCATCTATATGTTAATGTTAGGATTGATGCTAACCACGAGGTTCCTATTTCATCTATAGGTTAATGCTAGGAATGATGCTAACCACGTGGTTCCTATTTCGGATATAGGTTAATGCTAGGAATAATGCTAACCACGAGGTTCCTATTTCATCTATAGGTTAATGCTAGGAATGATGCTAGCCACGTGGTTCCTATTTCATATTTAGGTTAATGCTAGGATTGTTGCTAACCACGTGGTTTCTATTTCATCTTTAGGTTAATGCTTGGATTGATGCTTACCTCGTGGTTCCTTTCTATGTGGATCAGTAACACAGCCACGACGGCAATGATGCTTCCTATAGCGACGGCCATCTTGGATCAGCTTCAGGAAGCAGACCGACTGAACTCAGGTAAGAAAACGTTGGTGCAAAACATTAATTCTCTGGTAGCACTATAATATAACACTATACAGCTTCAAATAGATGAAATTGCATTGCTTTGAACGCGTGAATGATGTTTCTTTATGCATGTAAAGTCACTGAAATTACTAAACGACAATAAATAAATAAAAATCTATGATGCCTTGAGACGAGTTCATCATAACGAAAATAGTAAAATTAAACCAAACCCTTATCTGCTGCTGTTCGGAACCTACAATTAATACATATATTGAGAAATAATTAGCAATAATGTATGTCAGTATTAGCTGGACATATCGATTATCTTACACGAGTGCCTGTTTAACATTTATTTTATTAAACCAGTTGGATAAAGGTATATAATGCGAGGCTGTGCCGAGCAACATATCAATATTATACAACGAGTTTAATAAATTCAGTATTAAATAGGCACACATGTGTGTTTCTGTCTATCACATAACTAATAAGCAACATGTAGCTACCTCTATATAAAAAAGTAGCATTCATGGACGACATTCAACCACACATACACAGAGGAACAAAGAACAACTTTTAAGATGAATGGAAAGCAAAATAAGACATCACAAACATAAAATGGTTGACAATAGGGCTACCGCCATGGAACGGTCAGGTGCAGAAAAAGGCAGTTGGGGGTTTAAAACAGTTTCAAGGGCACCAAACATTACTCTTGCCCTATTGTCATCCAAGTAAACAGTGTAAAATAACGATATCCCCGCCAGGTAATATGACCAAGGATCTTACGAAGTTTGTAAATCAAATCGCCATAGAGGTCAGGTTGTTATAGTCCATGTCGCAGAAGAGTTCTTAAATTATTTTCATATTTTAATAGTAAATCAGGGTTACGATAATAAAACTTTGCAAAGTTTTTCGAAGTTTATGGTAACAGTAGCCTTGTTAGAGTAGCTTTTTAGTTATACACTTATTACGAATATTAAAGTCCTCAACACGACTAAAAGATCTAGAGAAACGAATAAGTTGAGAAACATAGACCCCATAAAAAGTAGATCGGGTAACATCCACATCTAAATGGGGATAATTAAAGTTATCAAAATTAAAGTCATCTCTCTTGTCATAGATTTTACTAATTATTTCGCCATTTTCAATAGTGAGATGTAAATCAAGAAAAAAAGCGGCAGATATTATTAACCATAGTAGAAAAGAAAGGATTGTCTATGTTCAATATGTCATCCAAATACCGAGAGGTTCCATTAAAGGCTTCAATTACATCTGCCTGAGTATCGGATGAAACACTCAACACGAAGTCGCTTTCATAGCAATACTAGAACAAATCTGCGACAAGAGGTGCACAGTTCGATGTTGGATACCAACAATTTGTCTATAAACGGTAGTTTCATACCTGACGAAAATATTAATATATCTATTAGGAAAATGAGTGCTTCACAAATTCTTGGCAAGTCCACATAGTGTAATTGTATATACTGCCGTTAGTAAAAAGCGCTTTAATATTGTTACAGGCCAAAGTTGTGCTTTTTTCTCTAGCGAAAGTATTTTAATAAGAGCAATAAGCTTGTCTTTGATAAGGTGATGTGGTTAGGTCGTAAATAGTGTCGCTAAGTCTTAAATACTTATACTTATAGATGAAACTTGGCTTTTATTGCAAATGTTATCAAGAACTTCTCCTGAATTTTTAATAAACCAAAATACATTAATCCCATGGTTTTCTTAAGTTTTAGCAAAATATTGTTTAACATTATCGTTAACGGCAGTAAGACAAGAAGTTAAATGATTGGAGATGCTTGTACGATGACATCGTATGTTGACACAACCTTATAACGGTTACGGAAATCGACGAGAGAATTCCGATGTACTCCGATCTGAACCGAAAAAAACGAACGATGATCCAGCCTTCATGTATATGTTTATGTCACTAGTGTAGTATGATAAATACATCATGACTTTATTACACGCCCACGCCGCAAATTTATTTAAAAAACGTTAAGAATACCGATTTCTATCAGCGACATAGTTTGATGCATGTATATCGGCACATTTTGCCTATTTAGCCTTTGTGTCATATTCTCTAAGTTTACTCAGCACATTTGAAAATGCAATACTTGGGTTTTTTTGAAAAATATTTGAAAGAAGTAGAGCAAATCGTATGCAACTATTTACCGCCATATGTTAATCTTTGGGACAAAGAGAACTATGTACTAACACAAAATACAATCTGGATTTGAATAAAACAAGAAACAGTCGACTGAAAATAATCGAAAATCAAAAATGTTGCGTTAATGTACTGGTTATATAAGTAAGTAAGTAAGTAAGTAAGTAAGTAAATAGTTTATTAAAGTGACATGTGCATATACAATTCAAAATCAAACATGTATGAAATTACTGGAAATTAAGCACCCGGCCCAACGGACCTATAAGTCACTATCTATAATAATAATATTAAGTAAATCACATGATATAAATATCAATTGTTAAATAAATTAAATAAAGCAATAATAAACAGTTCAGTGGATATTAAATATGATTGCACATTTATAGCAATGACATTATACTTGCTAAAACAATAAGTTATGTAACAATATAAGTTGAGTTGCGTCTCTTAAGAAAAGCTTTAAATAAGTATTTTGCAACTTTCCTCTGAAGATTAAGCATTATAAATTTAAGTTTCTCGTTCTTATCAAAAGTTAAAAAGTCTCTGTTATGTAGAGTTGTATTAAATATAGTGTTTCTTATATCATTATAAAAAGAACAGTTATATATTAACGGTCACGTTTAGCTGATTATGTCACCGATGTCCTTCAATCGGTCAGCTATAACTCAAATGCTTTTATTGCAGTTCAAAACTATCCTGTCCAATGTATATAGTTCGCAATAGAATTAATTAAAACAAAAAACTTTGTTCAGTTTGATTTTACCTATTTTCCGGAATATGTTTTTAGGTGTTTGAGTATTATGCGTTTCTTATTGAATCTGGATATTAATACAACAGGCATATGTTAATTATACATAATGTTATAAAAAGCGTATGGTCTCGTACTGTTTGTATTTTAACATGTCCATTTTATCTGTCTGCCATACTCCAACTACCAATATCTAGTAGTTACTGAACACAAGTGTTTCTGATAGGTGTTGTTTTCAATTAAAACGTTTACATCTGTGCAAATACGAAGGAAAATTTCAGCGAACAATGCAACACCATATATACACAAATCATAGTTAAATCTGACATATAGTATTCCACTTGTGTTTTTACTATAAATCTTTAAGCGCTATACTTTTATTACTACCAATTCATTAGTATAAATGAGTCACGGGTGAAGTACCATTAGTTCGACAAACATCCGAAATGGGCAAACAAATACTGATAAATACATTGAAATCCATAAGACACACGTTCTATTTGACCTGATTTGGTAAGGCAAACATGTTTCATGTCTATATTGCCATATCGTCGTCCTTCGCCAAAATAACTCGCTTCAAGTAATACTTCGCTATGCATGTTCAATAACCCACAATCCGTATACGTATTGTATTATTTCAAGAAAACGACGAAGACAAGCACTTGGAACTGACCATAATAGAGAATGACGTCATTGAATGCAATGGGCCAGAAAATAGACGAACCAGTTGCATGTAAGTAATCGAACGTCTTTCTTCAAGATGTCTTACTATACTTATGCATTTCACCAACTAATATAAAAGGCATACCATCATTTTGAATACAATGTTACATAGACATATGCTATTGATATGTAATGTTCCAGTCATAACACATAGTATTTATTACAGTTTTACTTTGTCTTGTTGTCTTGTTTTATCTTTGCATTAATTTCACATGTATTACAAACACTCCCGCAAAGCAATACCAGTTGTTTACCTTATTTATTTTTTTCCTTCTTTATAATAATCAATACTTGTAATAAATCATTATATATCTAAGCAACAGAGCATTCATAATGCATGCCCGTCATATACAGAAGTACAAGATCGAAGACAATTTGTATGCTCAAAATACGAATAAGTTAAAAAAAGGTGAATGCCTCACTGTGGTAAGAATGAATGAATGAATGAATGTCTTTATTTATAGAGGGTGACCCAATTAGCCAACACTAATCTCCCTTGGGGCCCTCTGCAAAGTCATAATATACATGTACAATGTAAAACATATGTAACAAAACAGTGATATTTCCTTTATATTATTGCGCACTTACATTATTGCGCACACATACATCCAAATACACACACATGCACACACATTTACAACCATGTACACATCATTCTTAATATATATACATAATTATATACATGGTTTGAGGTGGTGGTGTGCATACTAAAGTACCACACACTACACAAGATGTCAATTATTATCTAAAACTGCCAAACATAACAATACTTTTACAATAATTACATTATGATTGTGTTTTCAGCCATTTAACGCAATTAGATATAAAGGTTTTTAAAGAAGTACATTCTCTAATATATGAAGGAATGCTATTCCACACAATTGTTCCAGCGTATGACATACACCCTTTAAATAGTTCTTTGTTTGGAGACTTATATTCGGCTAGTATTGATCATAATGTACACACATTAACACATTAAATTACAATCAAATTTAACCATTACTATGATGGAGAAGTGTTTTTTCTATTCTCTTTGTTGTCACAAATAACCTGCTATATGTAACTGGGAGATAATACATGTTAAGACACCGGACATTTCATTTTCTGGTGGTGGGGAGATGGGGAGGTGGTGATCTTTTACTGAAAACTTAAACACATAAATGACCCTGCCTAATGTCTGAAGTTTAAACAAATAATCTGGTTAAAAAAACAACTGGGTGAGAAAGTAGGTTAACTCGAAGGGGGGGGGGGGGGGGGGGGGTTGAGAAAGTAGGTTAACTCGAAGGGGGGGGCTATATTCCGACCATTGATTTTAAAAGACCGTTATTCTAATTTTGTTTAAAGAGACTAGTGTAATTTTGCCATTTCTCATAAATCTGTCAATAGAATTTGTTCTGAAAGATATTACTTTTTCTGTTATATTGGCAGAGAACTGAGTTTGTATACATTGTTAAACATGGTAATCTCTTATCTATTCTGCAAAAGTAAATACATTAATGAGATGATTTAGACTATTATCTAGTGTAGTATCTCCAAATATAATTTTACTTATGTATAATGTTAAATTATTAAGATGTCTGCACCGTTCTTTAAACACTATTCCGGAAAGATTGCACATTTCAACACTGCCAGAATAAATGAATTAACGATTCTGTGTCTGCATTAAAAAAACAGCATCTGTCATTTTAGTAATATTCATTTTAACAAGAAGTTTATTTGTTGCTAAGATACGGTGTAATAATCTTGTCTGTAACCAAATAAGTGCAGTGCATTTTGTTATGTAATGTTTTGGGAGTTGATCTACCTTATTTACACTACCCAGTTTAACTGGGATGCTGGGGCTGGCGTGGCGCAGTCGGTAGCGCGGCGGATTTGTAACCGGAGGCCCCGGGTTCAATCCTACGTGGTGCCACTGAGTTCCGTCGGTGTGTTCTTGGACAAGACACTTTACCTTAGCCTCGTCCGTCGGATGGGGACGTAAACCGGGCGGTCCCGTGTATCGGTCTATCCTCCGAGCACGTTAAAGAACCATAGGAATCTATTCGATAATAAGAGTAGGGCAGGTTCCCGGATTCCTATGTATCCTTCCCCTCTCTCTGGGGCGGCTCTAAATAACCTATACTGTGTTGATGAGCCGTTAAACAACATTCAATTCAATTAACTGGGATGCCAATAGAGTGAGTGTTTGGTGTCTTGCATACCGTATAAGGTTATCCGCGTTTTACATGGGTGATGAACAGTCTGATCTTACATGCTTAACAGGGGGGAAGATAAATGTCGCGCGCTGATATTAACAATGGCAGTTGCATGACGTCATTGAGTAAATAAACATGCAAAACGTTAGTAGTTGCCACGCCAATGCACATAATGTTTGTTTGTTCCTTTGTTTGGTGTTTTATGATATGTTCAACACATGCAGGGTTATATATGACGTTCGATTGTTTTGTGGTGGAGGCAGACCGCTCACCTTTCCTGGGTAGAACCAGTACTGTGCACCTCCCGCCATCCGTAAGAATCGACACTTCCTCACTTATAAGTCGATCATAATGTAAATGATATGCAAGAAAACGAATCAATCATGGGTATCCGGTTCAGATAGGGATTTCCAACCCTCGGTATAACTGTTTTAATCGAAACCTCGGTTCCGCTAAAACAATTATACCTATCTTTACTGGATACCCATGAACTATCCGTGTATTGGTGCACTCTGTAAACTAGTTTACAACTCCAGCGGCCTTTTTGCCAATGACCGTTCCTAAACACTGTTGTCAACCATTTATATGTTGTGGCATCTTGTACTTTCTTTCGTTTTTTCTATGTAATTTTTGCTTATTGTTTGCGTTGATAACGTGTTTTCGTATGGTTGAGTTCTTTTAATGCTACATCATCTCCTTTTCGACTTTGTATCTCCTTCTATATGTATTTACTGTTAATAGTATGGACATCATTTTATTGTTAAATGTCTTTGGTCGTACGTCATTGGTTTGTGGGTGTATATGTATCATAATTTGATGGCTTACATATTCACTCTTAGTGCTGATAATGACTCGAGGAATGACACCGACATGGAGCTCAGTATCCATCAGAACAATAACAGCTCTACAACCAACACCAACATCAATAGAAGCATCAGCAATACTATCACCATCTCTAACAAAGACATGACTGATCACCACAGGAGACAAGATGAACGCTTGAAGAGAATGACCAAGGGTTTGTCACTGTGTATTGCATACGCAGCAAATATCGGTGGCACCGGAAGTATGACGGGGTCGACCCCAAATCTTGTGCTTAAGGGACAAGTTGATACGTACGTACTTGTCATTATTTGGAAATAATTTTACTTTAATTCTGAGTGAAATAAATAGTAGTATGTGTACCGATATTATTAAGAAAATTGTTTATACAAATGATTTTAGGTAGAGTTAACCATGTATAAAAAAAGTACGATACAAGCTTCGATCGAGTGTGTTCTTTTTACTAGTATATAATAACTGGTATATACATAATATAGCACCATATTTTGTTCAGAAGATACTAACAGTTTGTTGTACCATAGCTCTAATGGTTTTCCTTTGTTCTTGCTTATGATATAACTTTCATAAACCTGAAGGCCTAAGCCTAAACCGTGCTATAAGTTCCGGTATGTTTCAGCCGTGCTATAAATGACAGATTTGGCAGTTATACCATGGTCTACCCCATTTTATTTTGTAAAGGGCGTTCTGTTGAGAGTTAAATACGACTACCCATTACCAAAACAGTATTCCTTGACATCGGATTTACCCAATAATATACAAAGACGATTGGCTGCAATAATCAAAACATGGGCTCATGCCGCGTGATAATGCTGTTTCTTCATTGGATCGAGCTGTTACTTTTACTGAAAACTGCAACGCCCTAAAACTTCTTCCTCGCGCGTAGTTGGATAAATGGCTATTATTCTAGTAGTTATAGGTTTTAAGGTCAAACAAATTCCAACGGAAAGTATTTTAGGATTTTTAGAATCACAGACATGTAATGAGTTTCAGAAAAAACTTCTCAGGATAAAGATGGTGGAAAATGCTAAATGTTGGGGTAAATGTTGCGTTTTTAAGAGAAAATCTCCGGAAACTGGAATAATTTTATAAAAAATCATTTGAGCAAATTAGAATTTTCTAACATTGCGGAAATGCTCTTCCGAATACATCTCCATGTAAATCATGGTTTTATAGATGGATATTGGGTTAATAATATGAGATTTTGGGGCAAAACTTGGAAAAAAATAATAAAATTGTTAATTTCTGTAATACATTTGGTGTTACTAGGCTATAAATTATAAAAATGTGTTTTTCATAGAAAATTGCTGAAAAGAGGAATAATGTTGTAATAAAATGTTTGAACATAAACTTATCTAATGAAAGTGATAAAATGGTGCCCAATTAAATATACAAATGTTTCATTGTACGTATCGTAAGTTAATGTGAAGTTCACATTGTGAGATTTTGGAGCAAAATGTTGAAAAAAATAATAAAATCGTTGATTTCTGTAATACAGTCGTAGTATAGGCCTTTAAGCTAAAGAAGTAGGGAAATGAATTATAAAATGATAATCTATAATGGTTTTCCATAGAGCAAGATGCAAGGATGTGCCCCAAAAAAGTCATCAGGCGTATACGGTTGAAAAATGCATTATGTTCGGGTGGCAAAATGTTTTTTCATAAAACAATGTTGTAAACAGGAATCATTGTTAAGATGTATTTTGAATATACATATTCTACTTGAAGTGATATTACCCAAATGTTGTATAGTATCAGAAATATAGTTACATGCTCAATTTTAAAGTCTGTAGCAAACAAAAGGTCCGTTGAATAAATGTCTAGTTACAATGGTTACGACCATGGATCATGTTTACATCATTTGAAAATTTTATATATAAAAAAATGAAGGAAAAACATGATGTAATTACATACATATGTATTTATAACCTTTTTACACACATAGTGTATATACTTCATTTTATATGTGGTGGAAATATTGTTCAAGCAATCATTACAACAGGGTTTATAATCATTTAAATCTCATATATGGTAACTTATATTAAAATTAGGTGTGATAATTACATTTTAATGAAAAAGATCACCGGAAACTGAATGATAAGTTTTAAAAACACGTTCAAAGTAACTGTATGAAATTCAATTTTAAAATTTTGCGCAATACTCATGTCGAAGTTGTAAGAGCTTTTGGTTACATCACCTAATATTATTGCTTGTTTATGTTCAATTTAAATGAATCTCAATTTCTATAGAATTCATAGAGCTTACATTCTGGCACTGTATACATGAGATTCTATGCTTTCTACAAAACCTGTTACACATTCAATGCTATAAATGTACACTCTGATTACATTGTGTTGGTTGTTCATAATGTGAATAACCTTTCATTAACATGCAATGCCCACACTTCCTAGAAGCAATTATTTGTTGAAACACCATGGTGTATGTATATATGTGTTATTTAAAAGATGATGATTGTGATGGAAGACTAGTGTGTTACTATTGGGATAATCCATATATTTAGCTAACTATCAGACATCCCTTGTACGAAAATGTTTGGTACAAACTTTGCACAACTGGTGGTTTCAGCTGTAGCACTAATATTACTGTTTAAGCTTTTATACGCCTCAAAAAATGGCCTATGAAAATACCAGCAAAAAATGTCGTTTCTTTTTTTGTTTAGTATATATCGTTTATGCAAAGCCAGTCTCGTACGCTGCAGATTATGGAGGGTGTGTGTACATCATCATCAGTATTTTATATTTGTATTGGATATCTGACAGTTGGGTTCTGAGTTGGTATTTATACCATTCATAAGATAAGATATCACTTTAAAGAGTTTATCATAAGTTAGACCATGTCTTATTACTTCAACAATTGGTTAGTGCTTATTCATCTGTTAACTTCTTCTCTTAGATGTTTTCTATAGTTCAAAATGTTTATACTATTGTATATATTTACAGTGTGTACGAGAAGTTGGGTAAGGAATGCCCTCTAACGTTCGGTAAATGGTTACTGTTCGGTGTCCCGACGACACTGGTGATCGTTGTATTATCATGGGTGTGGCTGCAGTTCTTCTTTATAAGATGCGGGTATAACATTTATTCATGTAACGATGGCATACTGATTTTTAACAGTCTGTTAACAGCCTTAGTGCAAACCATGCGAGAAACTTTATTTACAATATATGCAATCGAAATCACTTTCGATAAGACCTCGCGTTTATTGTTCGTGCAATTTATATGAATATTGCAAGGAAATCGAACGAATACATGTATCGAAATGTTTAACTTTTAATTTGTGTAATATTGTCTACCACGTTGTATCCTTAAACACTAAAATAATAATTAAAGGTTATTAGACGTGTGTATTTGGACATATGCGCGAGCTCCTATGCGTAACAATATTGCGCGACTTTAGGAGCACAATATGTATACACGAAAGAACGTGTGCACATCTAATACTCGTTTTATAGCATATGTATTTTTATATAAAAACGAATAACTAAAACAAAACAATGTTTTAACATGTAATTTTCATCAAAACCACGTATTTGAAACAAACATATTGTCGTAACATCGTAGAAATCTTTCACAATGAACATGATGAAACAAAAATACTGTAATTTTTACATCACATGACAAGCTTCCTGTGACATGTACTGCGAATTGCAGCAATCTTGCAAAATTGTAATTCCAGTACAAGGGTTTTACAACGCGTCAATATGAACACGTCAATATGAACGCGTCAATGAACGCGTCAATATGAACACGTCAATATGAACACGTCAATATGAACACGTCAATATGAACGCGTCAATGAACGCGTCAATATGAACACGTCAATATGAACACGTCAATATGAACGCGTCAATGAACGCGTCAATATGAACACGTCAATATGAACACGTCAATATGAACGCGTCAATGAACGCGTCAATATGAACACGTCAATATGAACGCGTCAATATGAACACGTCAATGAACGCGTCAATATGAACACGTCAATATGAACGCGTCAATATGAACACGTCAATATGAACGCGTCAATATGAACACGTCAATATGAACGCGTCAATATGAACGAATAATGACGTTTACTGTTACATTGAAAATAATCGGAGCCTGTAAATGCGTATGCAAACATATATAATATTAACAAACAACTTATTTTCACTGAAGGGATTTGTCTAGCTGTTGCAAAAAGGAAACGGAAACAGATTCAAACAAGGTTAAGAAACTGCTACGTGATCAATACAAGAATCTAGGCAAGTTTAGGTATGTACACTATATTATAATAATTACTGAAAAGGGGAATAATCCAGTAAAACCTACAAATACACTTCTTGTACATGTTACCTTTTTATTTTGTTTTTAACATTGTATTCAAATACCAAGTGTACATGTATAAATATGTTGTTGTTTTCCTCAACTATTACATTAAGTCCCACTAAAACAAATCCTACTAAATTAAAACAAATATACCAGAAATAGTTTAAGACAAAACATGTGTTTAAATAAGGCATTAGATGTTTTTAACTGTTGGATTGGCAGTCAACATTCAAAAAAATCCATCTGAATGTAATCGTGTCTGCTTTTGCTACGGTGTGCATACGGTGTGCATATATGTTGAAAACAACTTGATAATCATACATCGTTTGATATGCTCTAAAAAGACAGAAAAGATTGTATGAAAATACTTGATTTTTATAGATACGTATACGTGTGTAGCACTACGTGGTCGTATGACAGGATAGGTACATTTAATAACAAGGTCCGGACTTCGCGTAGTGCTTTCCATTTTATTGGTACATATAAAACAGTCCGAACAATTACAAATTCATAATACGCTTTGAAAATCCTGTTATATATATATACATATCCGTTTCGTATAGTGGTTTTCAGTACTTCCATTTGTTAACTACTTAACTAGTCTCTATTATTAAATGTCTTAGGTTCACAAAGTATAATAGTACTTAGAAACGTTCAAATGTCCAAATCCTCAAATTATTATGTAACGCTGAACAACTGCCCTACTATACTAGCTTCCATAGTATAGCTTAACCTGTCTTAGGCTGCAGGGATCCATCTTGTGGATACAAGACCGACTAATTATTGAAATTGAATCTCCACTCCTGAACCCCCGACTCTCTACTCTACTAGACTTTCCGTGCGCTCACTATTATATTAGAAGATTACCCAGAATACCTTTCGGCAGTTAGTCATGACCCACATATGGACATCGACCTGTGTAGCTTCAGGTTAACGCCATGGTGATTGCATCATTGTATGCATACATTACCCACAAGACATTTCGGCGAATGGTCTCCCCTAATATGGCAATACCTCTTTACTCCCAGAATTCATAGTTTTCAAGAAACTTCCAAAGAAACTAAGTTTAGAGCAAGTAAACGATAACAGGGGTTCAGTTGATTAACCACGGAGTTAGCTGACCGATTTTTGAAACTCCCATAGCATGATCACTTAAGATAGGGATTAACAGGGGTGTATGTAACTCTAATTGTGTTACATTTATAAACTGTTATTATGTTAAGTACTATGACAAGGCTGTAGTGTTACACGTGCATATATAATATTGAAACATTTCTTCGGCAGTGTGTGCCTAGAATGAAGTATTATGCGTTTATTTCTATTAACATGTTACATGTTTTCCTTTAAAACATATACATGTTCTATATTAATATATCTTGAGATAATACATTCAAAAAACAAATGTCAAATAGTTTCTATTGAATAGTTACAAAACAAAACGTACCTTAGTCAAAAGATGACGATGCACGATCTTGAATTGCATGGATTGAAAACAGGTGTACTACATTAAAAGGCTGATTGTAAAACATAGTTCAGTCTTCCGCATTTACGACTGTCTACATATATTGCCACTTCATACACTTGTACATTCCAAGGCTCATATATTAGTATACATGTCGTATATTAGTATACATATCGTATATTAGTATACATGTCGTATATTAGTATACATGTCGTATATTAGTATACATATCGCATATTAGTATACATATCGTATATTAGTATACATATCGTATATTAGTATACATGTCGTATATTAGTATACGTAGTTTAGTATACATATCGTATTTTAGTATACATGTCGTATATTAGTATACATATCGTATATTAGTATACATATCGTATATTAGTATACATATCGCATATTAGTATACATGTCGTATATTAGTATACATATCGTATATTAGTATACATGTCGTATATTAGTATACATATCGATCGTATATTTGTATACATATCGTATATTAGTATACATGTCGTATATTAGTATACATATCGTATATTAGTATACGTATATTAGTATACATGTCGTATATTAGTATACATGTCGTATATTAGTATACATATCGCATATTAGTATACATGTCGTATATTAGTATACATATCGATCGTATATTAGTATACATATCGTATATTAGTATACATATCGTATATTAGTATACGTATATTAGTATACATATCGTATATTAGTATACATGTCGTATATTAGTATACATATCGATCGTATATTAGTATACATTTCGTATATTAGTATACATATCGTACATTAGTATACATGTCGTATATTAGTATATATCGTATATTAGTATACATATCGTATATTAGTATACATATCGTATATTAGTATACATGTCGTATATTAGTATACATATCGTATATTAGTATATATATCGTATATCAGTATACATATCGTATATTAGTATACATATCGTATATTAGTATATTTTATAGTATTTTATCAATGAAAAATATACATTATTTTTCAATTTTGGATCAATAAATGATGTATTCGTTTTCAGTTTTGGATCAATGTAATTATATAGCCTTTTTCAGTTTTGGATCAATGTAATGATATAGCATGTTTCAGTTTTGGCCAGATTTCAGTCCTCCTCCATCTTGTTGCCATTGCTGTTTTATGGATAACACGGGATATGGGTGGATCACTTGGCTGGTCTCATTTATTTAAAGACAAGTAAGTATATAGAACTTATTGTAAAATCATACGACGAAGCTGTCATTTATTGTATAGATAGTACACCATACATAACAATCAGTAACATACAAAACTAAACTGATAAGAGCCAATTAAACTATTTTAATTATGATTTGTAAATGTGCAAATTTAATTTGTAAAAACCACTAAGGGACGCCACTAGTTAACAAAAATCAAGATTGCCGTGTGTCTCGGTGTCTCGATTACAAGAAACGTGACTGCAACTTGCGTTAATTGACGATACTTGTCTGATTTAAGTAGTTGTTTCACATTAACCTACGCATACCTTCTTATAATTGCAGGTTCATAAAGGACTCTGTGCCTGCCATACTAGTTGGCTGTTCCTTGTTTGTGTTTCCGGCATCTGTACCAAAACTATTTTGCTTCCGAAATAAAGGTGTGCATACGTTACCATACCTTAACACATAGTTTAACATCAATAATACGAATACAAGAATTTAAAACTATGTTTTATAAATTATTATTTACTGTACTATTATTGACATTTAACGTGTGTTGTACTGTAGTATTAACATCGACGAAACAGAACCTCTTTTGTGTTACATATATAAACTGTTATTAGTTAAGTACAGTGGCTATGCCATACTGTTACAATATACCATTATCATGGTTCTACGGTAGTACTTCGTTAACGAATCGGTATTGCGCCGACCTACCACCTATTAAATAAAAAATCATCTAATTGATACCGACCTACCATCTGTTAAATTATTTTTCATCTAATTTGTACCGATCTAACATCTGTTAAATTAGTTAATATTCATCTAATTTGTACCGACCTACCATCTTTTAAGTTAATATTTGTCCAATAAATACGCCTGGTTTTAATATCAATCATCTTATGTCATAATAAACCATCTACAATCTTCATATTTAGGATCAGGTGTGCACAAACGTGAAGCATTACTCTCGTGGTCTGCCTTCTCCGGCAAGATGCCCTGGGGTGTGGTTTTCTTGCTGGGCGGTGGTTTCTCTATGGCTAAGGCAGCACAGGTAAGCATGGTGTCAAACTACTGACCCATCGCATATTGTTACGGAACGTTCGATATTGTAGCTTGTCCTGCTCAATAAAAAAGAAGATACAAAGGTCGAACAGGAAAATGTAGCAATCACAACACCAGTTAATCAAATCATGCGTACAGCAGAAGCAACGCTAAAACGGATATATCATTATTTAGAACGTACTATAATAGACATGTTCAATACGCATTTTTAGTTTTCATTATGAAGTATGTTCTTATAATTTAGGTTACTAAGCAATTTCTACACTTTACACTTAATTCAACTTGTTGACATCAATTTTAAAAAACAACACGGTAATGTAAAAACTTTACCGACTACCTCACCAGTACATATTGTAAATATGTGTCAGCATTAGCATTTATTGATAACACAAAAGAAAATACCTCAATGTTAACAAAGTACTCGTATGTGACACCGAAAATAGAAACCATTGAGTTCGCTGCTTCAAGTAGACATATCATCACATCACACAACAACACACAGATAAAAGTCCAGACATTGTGCCTATAATCGTCATGTAGGACGCCTGTATTTGCCTTAGTGACAATACCATTCCTTCATAATGATAATGTCACATCTCAGAGTTAACTTTCCCCATATAAGATAAACATAGGGTACCGTTGTGATGTACTGGCAAGCAAGAACGGTGACATTATGACTTTCAAATAAGTGTTTATTTGTTTGTTTTGTTTGTTTGTATGGATTGTGTTTTACATCATTTTCAAAACATGTAGGGTTATATATGACGGTCGATTTTTGTGGTGGAGACAGACCATCCCTTTTATCTGGGTAGAACCAGAACTGTAGCCCTCCCGCCATCCGTAAGAATCGACGCTTCCTCACTTATAAGCCAAGCTCCCAATTGGGATTCAAACCCACAGCGGTGTGAGTCGAGTAGGTTTTACAATACAACGTCGTTAACTGTGTAGAAGTAGATTTAAAAGTCGAAAATTAAACGTAGCATTCAAGGACCAGAGTCAACCACAATCACGCGCAGAGACGAACGCTAATTACAAGATGATTTAAGAAAACAACTTCTAAATTAACATTGGTTCAATTTTAAAAGACGACATATGCGGCTTCAGAAACAAACATGTGACGGCCGAGTTTCTATTTCAGGGTATTAGTTATTAAGACTCAACTACGAGACATATATCTAACTACTTATTAGGACCTGTTTCAAATAAAAAACAAGTTACCTATAGGGATCCCTATACTTAAGGAAGCAGAAATATTAATTTGAACCAACTTTTACAATAATGCTAGTCAATTATCAAGTTTGCCTTCGTCTTTGAACGCATTCTAACTAGTGTCATTGTTTACACACACTCGGCTTCTCAGAATCGGTAGATGGTCATCTTGGCCACGTGTAGTCACTTGGCCATCTTGAACGGAGGATTGTGTACTATTGACTACGTTTGTTGTTACAGATATCCGGCTTGTCAGCGTGGATAGGTAATCAACTGTCTTCACTAGGTCATCTCGAACCGTGGATCCTCAGCTTTGTGTTGTGCTGTATTGTGGCCGCAGCTACGGAAGTAACCAGCAATACTGCAACAACGTCATTGGTACTACCACTCTTGGCAGAATTAGTAAGTAAACACAGGCATAGCACGTGTAACTGGGTTTCTTGCGGGGTATTCAGACATGACAATACTACCCATGGTTTAAATCATTTATTTCCAGGCGCCGCAATATACAAAATAACCGTATAAATAGTATAGACTACGATTTGAGCCTGAAACAGAGGAAATCTAATTGGTAAAACTAGGTTAAATCTGTCAGATTGCCAAGCGGCTACTTCAACAAATCCAACAAATCACAGTTCATAAATAATATAAAAAACAGTCTTACCAAAATCGCTTCAGTAAATCATTACTACTGATGGTAAGTTATGAAGAAAAATCTGTAAACAAGTTATGGGTTGAATTTAAGCTGGCCATTCAAACAGGTATTTCAACTTATGTACCCCAAAAGACCATCAACAGTAAACCCTCACTCCCCTGGATGACTCAGGATATAAAAAGAGTTATACGAAAGCGGGATAGCTTATAACAGAAATATAAAAGGTACAGAACACCAAAGGATAGACAAGCTTTCTTGGATGTTAAACATGCAGTGAAATGTAAACTGAAAGAAGCCCATGATGCCTACATTGACTCTATTCTTGGACTTTCATATAGCGAGGATCCAGAAAATAGTAAGTCATCCTTTACTTCCAAGAAATTGTTTTCCTTACTCAAGAACTCCAAACAAGACTCCACAGGTATATCCCCTCTTTTGAAAGATGGTAAACTGTGTACAGACAACACGGGAAAGTCAAACATCTTGAACCAACAGTTCAACTCCGTGTTTACCCCAAAAAGCCCCCTTCGACTCCAACAGTTGTCTGGGATGGCAGTACAAGACTATACTGACCAAGGTAAGCTACCAGCCACTTCTGTTCCAGAGCAAGACAGGAATCGGCACCCAATAATGCCAAACATCATTCTCTCTGTGAATGGAATTGTAAAGCTGCTGAAAGACTTCAAACCCCACAAAGCAGCCGGTCCAGATAATATAAAGCCCCTGGTGCTACAGCAGCTCCGTGACCAGATAGCCCCCATTATTCAGGTAATTTTCCAACAATCTATTGACTCCGGAAGAGTCCCAAAAGACTGGAACAGTGCAAATGTTTGTCCCCTTTTTAAAAAAGGTGAGAAATGCGATGCTGCTAACTATCGGCCTATTTCTTTAACCTGCATTTTATGCAAAGTTCTAGAGCATATCATTGCCTCGAACGTTGTGACACACCTGGACAAACACAACATACTGTATGACTTGCAGCATGGGTTTCGCTCTAAACGGTCATGCGAGACACAGCTGATTATGCTGGTTGAGGACCTGCTACGAAACGCAGCAGATGGGCACCAAACAGACCTCATTTTGCTTGACTTTAGCAAGGCATTTGACAAGGTAAATCACGAAAAACTTTTGCTCAAACTCCACCAATATGGAATCAGAAGCGATACCTTGCAATGGATCAAAGCTTTTCTATCAAACAGATTGCAGCAGGTAATAATTGAAAATGAAGAATCAGACCCGGTACCAGTTACTTTAGGTGTACCCCAAGGCTCAGTACTAGGTCCGATCCTATTCTTGATCTACATAAATGATCTACCTGATAACATTAAGTCCAAAGTAAGACTATTCGCAGATGACACTGCAGTGTATCTGGCTGTTTCTAGTTTAAAAGATGCTCAACTTTTGCAGCAAGACCTCAACAAACTCTCTCTTTGGGAAGATGAATGGGATATGGAGTTTAACCCAGGTAAGTGTATTCTTATTCAAATTACACGGTCAAAAACTCCTATCCCATCAACATACATACTACATGGTCAATTACTGGAAACAGTCAGCAGTGCCAAATACCTTGGTGTCAACATCAGCAGCGATCTTACCTGGAACAACCATATACAGAAGGCAAGTACATCTGGAAACAGAACTCTGGGTTTCATAAAGCGAAACATCAGAAGCAAAAACCCAGGTATAAGAGCAACCGCATACAAAGCACTAGTCCGCCCAGTGATAGAGTACTCCTCCCCAGTGTGGAGCCCATATACGAAACACAATATAGACAAGTTGGAGATGGTGCAAAGAAGAGCCGCGAGGTGGGTACACAATGATTACTCCTATCAATCCAGTGTCACAACTATGCTAAATAACCTGAAATGGCGCTCTCTCGAGGACAGACGTTCCGACGCCCGACTTTGCCTATTTTTCAAAATCATCCATGGGCTAGTTGCCATCCAAATGCCGTCATATGTCCAGCATCCCTTGAGACTATCTAGACTGTCACATCCATTAGATTTTCGTCAAATACACACACGCGTTGACTATTACAAATATTCATTCTTTCCGCTTGCTGTGGTACAATGGAACAGCCTGCCGACTAGCATTGCCATGCTGCCTAGCTTAGATTCGTTCAAGCCGGCAGTTTGCTCTGTTAGCCACCAAATGCCATAAATTAAAACGCTGTCTTTTATCTTTTAAATATCACTTTGTTCTTCATCGAACTTTTAACATACATAACACTTTCATCTTTATTTCACCTTCACCTTATTTTACTCTTTCTTTTATCATCTTTTACAATACTCACAACCGCACAGACGCGCACCTGCACATAATCTTCGAAAGAGGGTGATGCAGTATCCATAGATAGATACAAATACATTTATATGCTCAAAGGTAAGAGCTAACTATATATAAATGGCAAAACCTATTTTGATTAACTACATACTCCAAGTTTGGTCTTGCCACCTTACTCTCTCAAAGATATATATCGAATGCCCTGTCTACAGAAAACGACGGCTGGGATATAAATAGCGAGCGTGCTGTGAGAACCTCTCGTCCCTCGCAAAACACGCTAAACAATTCACTTATTCAGCTGCCGAAGGCAGCTGACTCTTATATGGCTTTATAATATGTCTATGGTTAACAGACTGTGAATCATGTAGCTGACAATAAGCATTCATTACAACTTCAATTCCTAGGGAACCCGTCTAAAAAAACTTGAATGGTATAAACACATATTTTTCAATGTTCAAAGCTTGCCGTTTTATTGCCTCAAACGACGTTTTCGTAGAGCAGTCTACTAGAGTTTAGTTTGCGGCAATATTTCCGGGATATTCACGTCCGGGATTTTTACGGAGCATACTGAAACTGGATGAAACGCAAGTATTGAAATGGAATAAGTGCAAATCTGTATTTTAATGGAATAATACCTTTTTATGGAATAATACCCATTTATTATGCGGTATTCTCGTAAATACCGCCGTGTTATACACTAGTCGATTAGTTTATTCGCTGCCTATATGTTTTTCATAATTGCACATGTAACGGTAAGGTAGCAATGAACAGTTTCTTTGAGTTTTTCACTTTGATAACGCAATCTTATAATTACACATGGTAGCAATGAGACGTCTGTTGTAATGCACACGCTAACGCACACGCATCCCTCACCTGTATTTCTGTGCTGATGTGTACTTCTAGCACGTAGTGGTCCAAAGTTGAATTGTAATCAGTATGTAAGGCAAATCAAGGTTTTTGAACAGAGAGAAGCGAGGTCGCCCACCTTGATTCAAAATGTTTGGTAGGAACAACTGATGGTAAATGTCGGGAAGAATGTGTCTGGTAAGAAAAAAAACGGTCGTTGCGTGTTTACGTCAGCATTATTTTTTTCAATATTGTTTTAACACCCGTGACTTGATATGTTATTATGTTAAACTTCGTGTCCAGTCCCTACCCAGATATATGCTATTTCCTCTCGGCAGCTATTTTACGCTTGCGTAAAACTTTCCTTGTACCATGTTGACATAACAAACACAGGGACAACACAGTACACCATAAAACAGTTAATGTGAGCGCTTGCCATATAAAGTATATATACAATTGATATTCCGATTAAAAGACTTTATAAACACCATGTTACACATATTACCACATACGACGGTACGAATCAAACACACGGGAGCTAATAAGGTGAATAATATGTTGAATAATTATAATAATATGGTGAATACTAATAATAATATGGTGAATAAATATAATAATATGGCGAATAATAATATGGTGAATAATTATAATAATATGGCGAATAATATTAATAATATGGTGAATAATTATAATAATATGAATAATAATAATAATATGGTGAATAATTATAATAATATGAATAATAATAATAATATGGTGAATAATAATAATAATAATAATATGGTGAATAATTATAATAATATGGTGAATTATAATAATAATATGGTGAATAATTATAATAATATGGCGAATAATAATAATAATATGGTGAATAATTATAATAATATGGTGAATAATAATAATGATATGGTGAATAATTATAATAATATGGCGAATAATATTAATAATATGGTGAATAATTATAATAATATGAATAATTATAATAATATGGTGAATAATTATAATAATATGGTGAATAGTTCTACTGTTAATACACATGTGAGGTATATTAATGTGTCAAACACTTTTGACGTGCAAATGACAGTCATAGTGTGACGGTACCTCGCGATCCCTTTTATTACAATACTTAGATAATGTATCTATTGTGCAACCAACACATTGCTGGCTAATTTCGTATAGACGATCGGATTTGAATACATTATTCGTATGCAGTTAAATGAATGTGAAATAATGCTGTATCGCTAGTGTCCTAATTCAATTTGGTGGCATCATGTTTTATGTTTGTTTGTATTTCTCTTTTTCCAAATAATATGCAGCATAACCAAGGTGTATTAAAGAGACAGAGTTATAAACAAGGGGCATTCAATAATGTTCGATACATATTCCACAACTTACAATATAGTATACCGTATACATTTGTGGTTTGCAGGCTATAAACGCTGGTTTGGATCCGCTGTATCTCATGTTCCCAGCAACTATAGCATCCTCGTTTGCATTTATGCTTCCGGTTGCTACTCCACCAAATGCAGTAGTGTTCTCCTTGGGACATATCAAAGTCATAGACATGGTGAGTGATGTTATTTTTTATTTTTTTAATATAATTATTAAGTAAAGATTTTCTTCTTTAATGGACAGTGAATCTATTAGACAATTTATACAACTGCAAAAGCACCATGGTTGTACATATTCTAGTGTGAGCTGTTACTACACAATACTGCAATACAATAAGAATATACTAGTGTCACAGGTCATATTGATATACTTAGATGCTACATGTTGACAAAAAATACTATGGAACTAACATGATGAGTTGTATATGGACATGCATCTGGTAATCAACGCGGTGTCTATAGATACATAACTGCTTCATTACGGTGATCGTAATAGTTCTGTTGTAGGTAATGGCGTTCGATTGTTTTTCATAATAGTATTATTACCTTGCTATATGTTGTAGGTAAAAGCCGGTAGTGTGCTGAACATCATCTCGGTCATTGTTTTGATTGGGAGCTATGAGAGCCTCGGACGCTGGATATTTCAGAGCTGATTACCAAAATACCAACCACGAACGATTACATATGCACAAGAAATATACAGGATAACGATGAATCTATCCTAAAATCATCCAATCTACATTATGTATTATTCAGTGACCAAAAAAGACATTTAAGGACATATTTCCAGCCTATTTTATTTGAGAGAGAGAGAGAGTGAGAGAGAGAGAGAAAATTGTATAGGTAACTGTAAATCACTATTATACATACACTTGCATGAGAAACTGATGGTATTCATTTTTTGTTTCAGTTTATGAGGTCCTCCCAGTACTACTTTTGTATAGTAAGACATAAAAACAGACTTGTGTTTCACTAGAAAAGGACGTAAAACACCATACAAACAAACATTAGTTGTGTTTTGGTGTGTTCTTCTTCTAACAACAATGAATTATCAACATATATAGTAAAGCTTACTTGTTAATTTGCTTATATACTGTTCAATATACCAATGCTTATTCAAAGAGTAAACTTTACTCGGGCCTCGATGTATCTATCCAAGATAATTTGTTGTAGACGAACAAGCTTTCCATGCATTTTCAATGATCATTTAGTGTGGGAAAATAGGTCCTTAAAGAATCGTGTCATATTCTGGATTAGTTATCTGGAAAAGTATGCCAACTTGTTTAATTCTAAATGTTTCTTTTATAATTGTAACTTGGTTAAAAGGTCCGATAAAAAGAAATATCTAAATGTTCGTAACATGTTTAGTTTGTACCATTATAATGGTAACTATAATTAACTAATTCCTTGTGTTCTTATTTTAGCTGATTTTCCTGAGGATTTTTTTCTTTTCTGTTTGTAAATAATATTTTGTAAATAAAACTATTCATGGAAAGAGTATGTGACGAGCTCATACAACATGTTTTTCCTGCATACCGGGTAATGTTATCCGCGGTTTACATGGGTGATGGAAAGCCTGATGTTACACATGGGGGAAGATACAATAAATACTGATAAAGGTGATCCTTTGGGAGCAACAAACACAATTAAGAGAATAAAGCAGCAGACTCGGTTTTATTTAGTCTGTTCATGAGAAGTAATGAAAGAAGCAACACCTCTCACGCCCAGTAGCACCGGCTTAAGCGGTATTCTATTTCAAAGCCACAAGTCGAGTGCTGAAATCAACAATGACAGTAGCATGACATCATTGTGTAAATAAACAAGCAAAACGTTAGTAGTTTGCGACATCAACTCGCAGAATATAAATGGTATGCAAGAAAAAGAATCAGTCATGGGTATCCGGTTCAAATAGGAAAATTCCAACCCTCGGTGTTACTGTTTAAATCGGAACTTCGGCAGGGCCTCGGTTCGATATAAAATGTATAGCTCGTGTTGGAATATTCGGTCTTCACCGGATTTTTATAATATTAAATCATACTGGCATATGCTTTAAAATTAATCAATACTGTTGCTGACTGCGGAAATGAGATTGTTTAATTACGATTTTGTCAATTAGGTGGGTAGAACCGTCATTTGGAAGGAGTTGTATATTTTGAGATTGTTGAACAAATAAAACAATTAAAGGTCTTCTTTTATTATGTAGCAATTTATAGTCTATTACATTAATTTTCAATGCCCCAATATCCGTCCGAAACTCCTATAAATACCCGAGAACACTTATTCGAGATCGGATATCTGCCAAGGGTGAAAATATCATAAATGTACTATGACATGTTTTCTTTTCGGCTTAGTTTTCTTTCATAAAAAGTCTGCTATAAATTATATAACATAAAACAACTACCACCTACATACACACTGTACAAATGATTCTCTGAACAGTGTGTACACTGCAGAGGAACTCATTACAGTACCCTTATCAGGGCCTCTCAGTCTTTAAAAACAGAACTCCGTTCAGTAAACTAGTCCTAACTTAACTTGTATTTGAAGGACAAAGTTATCCATATATTTTCTGAGAATCTGGATTATCCGCAGAACCGTCTGTCTTCCTTATGATCAGATACTTATTTAATTATACCGGAGAAACAAACCGAAACTCCCCAGCCAATCGAGGAACAATTTTTAAAAATCCATGTATTACACAGTTGTTTTTTCCCTATTGCTTTAGTTTTCAATTTCACTGAAAAGTGTTTTTTTAAATTTCAAGTATTAACTTATTTGTAATGTCTAGTGACACATTTTGTACGTCTGTTTTTGTACTTTAACGAGACAATCGAGCTCTAAAATTGTTCAGCTAGTACCTCTTGCATTGTCTCGGCCATAGTATTGAAACTGCATCGATAACAACACTGTTGTGAATGATGTGGTGCGCGAGAATTCCCAATAAAAAACAACATCCGTATCTTGACTTGGGGCAAAATTAGGAGTAACTGTTGCTTTTTTTCGGCAAATCACGGTCTTATCTAAATGGGTAGAAATGTCCGTGTCGAAGTACGTGATACTAATATTTATAGAATTAAGTTATTTCCGGATGTTTTAAATCTGCTACGCATAAGTTATATAATATAAAACAACTACCACGTACATAAACAGCAAAGTCCAGACTCTATTGTGCCCATCGCGTCAGGTATACCTTGACGTGTTCGTTTGCGGACGGACTATAAACCTTAGAATTACACACACACACACAGTATACAAATGATTATCGGCACAGTGTGTACACTGCAGAGGATAGCATTGCGGTACTCTTATCAGGGCCTCTCCGTCTGTTTTAAAAACAGAACACCGTTCGGTAAACTAGTCCTAACTTAACTTGTATTTGAAGGACAAAGTAATCAATATATTTCCTGAGAATCTGGATTATCCGCAGAACCGTCTGTCTTCCTTATGACCAGATACTTATTTAATTATACCGTAGAAACAAACCGAAACTCCCCCAGCCAGTCGAGGAACAATTTTTAAAAATCCATGTATTACATGGTTATGTTTTTCCTATTGCTTTAGTTTTCAATTTCACAAGATTATTTTTTTAAATTTCAAGTATTAACTAATTTGTATCGTCAAGTGACACATTTTGTACGTCTGTTTTGTTCTTTAACGAGAAAATGGAGCTTTAAACTTTGTTCAGCGAGTACCTCTTGTATTGTCTCGGCCATATTATTGAAACTGCATCGATAACAACACTGTTGTGAATGATGTGGTGCGCGAGAATTCCCAATAAAGAACAACATCCGTATCTTGACTTGGGGCAAAATTAGGAGTAACTGTTGCTTTTTTTCGACAAATCACTGTCTTATCTAAATGGGTAGAAGTACGTGATACTTATATTTATAGAGTTAAGTTATTTCTGGATGTTTTAAATCTGCTACGCATATTATACGTCGAAGTAATTTACTTTGTTTCTATATAACAAAACACATCTATGGAAGAACATATGATTTCAAAAAAATATGTTTAACGCGTGTGTTTGTCTCTTTATAATATTGTATAGATATATGTTTAATAAAGTTAATAATATCATTTGAGTTTACATGCTCATTGACTCATGTAAAGCACGGCCTGAAGTCATAGTTTACTTTAAAGTCACGGGTTGGGCACGAAGTCTCCAGCGGACCAGTGAATAATAAAACTACCAATTAGTAATCGGTGCGACCTTTTACAACTGTCATACAGCCTAAAGTTAATGTAAGTAATCACCGAAAAGGAACCTCACCTAGTCTCGGAAAAAATACAAGTGACTGTTGTAGACTGCATATATAAACTTACGCACAAATAAAAGTAATTTAATAACTGAATTGAATGTTATGCACATTAATACAAAGATCATCAGAGCTTATGCCGTGGTGCGGCGTCCGTCTGTCTGTCTGTCCGCTAACTGTCTTTTGAGGCTAATACTCCTCTGAAACTACTGGATGGATTTTCATGTAACTTTACAGGAATGTTGCCATGACGTATAGTTGATCCTGGCAATTTGAGCCGCCTCAGGGGAAAGAAAATATACACAGGAGTTCCGGAACCTGTCCTACTCTTTTTTACGAATTTTATTTAACGTGCTCGTAAGATAAACTCAGATATTTGGTATCGTCTGGTTTACCTTCCGATCTAACGGACGATGTTAAGAGAAAATGTCTTGCCCAAGAACACATCAAAGATACTCAGTGACGCCAGTAAAACCTTAACCCGATTCCTCTGGATTTCCAAAGAAGATATACAAATCGAAGAGGAAAAGTCCACACCAGCACCTAAACCTTAATGATTTGCTATCCACGCCAGCATCTAAACATTAATGATGTGCTATCCACGCCAGCACCTAAATGTTAATGATTTGCTATCCACGCCAGCACCTAAACGTTAATGATTTGCTATCAACGGCAGCACCTAAACGTTAATGATTAACTATCCACGGCAGCACTTAAACGTTAATGATTTGATATCCAGGCAGCATCTAAATGTTAATAATTTGCTATCAGCGGCAGCACCTAAACGTTAATGATTAGCTATCCACGGCAGCAACTAAACGTTAATGATTTGCTGTAGATGTACTGTACAGCATACTGCTGTTTTACAAGGGGAACAACTAATGGTATATTCGACGACTACCCAGGTGGAGTTAAGAACCCTGACTTTGTGAAACGACTACTCATTTGGATAAAAGAAACCTGACTCGACCTAGATATGCATTTAGGGGTTTCGGAGTTTTGGGGTTTACTGTGTTCTGTGAATGCTACTTTTCCTGTTCGTTTTTTATATCTACTTTTTCTATAAAGTCGCATCCGGGGCCGTGTGGTACAAGTCTCTGACACACCGCTGTGGATTAGATTCCTTTTGAGACCATCAATCTTTATGTGAAACAGTACCCAGCTGGCTGCAGAACGTTGGTGGTTCTACCTAAGTGCCCGGCCATGCACAAAAAATACTCGGAGGGGCAACTTGAGTCTTCTTCCGCTAATGAATGCTGGAAAATCTCCCTTTGGTGCGTCTATAAAGTCCATTTCAGTTCAATTCAATTAGACTTCAGTACTTATATTTATGACCAGTAGTGTAAGTCCATTCGTGTTAATACTATATTAAAGTAGATACCAAAGCCAAACAGATCACGTGTTATTCATAAAACGCAGCCAGTCAAAACACACACTGAGTTTTGATAAACATTTACATAGACAGATTAATGTACGGGACCCCAAAAACATAAAGAACTGACAGTGATAGCATCAAAAAGGAGGAGGGTGGATATATTAAACCAGGCTGCATGTCATCCTGATTAAACCGGAGACAGTATATATATATTTTAAGGAAATCTCCGCATGTAAATAATTAATGCATGTATGTATGTATATATATATAATAACATCTATTTTATAATGCCTTTCGGTTGTTTTTCCAATCGTCTTCATGGAGTTTATTTTATATACAATTTAACGGAAACGATGTTACGTCACAGAAATGACGTCGTGTTTTGGCGCTAATTCTAACGTCACTCTTTTCTGTTCAGTCCATACGGCTTAAATGTCCGAAGTTTCTTTTTCAATAGTGCCTCTATGGTTTTTCGGTATGTACAATCACCGTAAAGTTTGTCGAGAACTAAGAATACGGAAGAAATATAAAAAGATCGGACAGGGAAAGTAGCATTCAAGGAGGACAGTCAACCAAAAAACACAGAAACAAACACGCAAACATACAAACAAGAAGGCAAAAGTAATATTAAATGCAAACGACATCACAAACACAAAAGGGTTGACAATAGGGCTACCGCCATGGAACGGTCAGTGGCAAAGTAGGCCACTGGGGGTTTAAACCGGTTCTTCTAGGGTGCACCAAACCTCACACACCCTACCATCATCCCATTAAAACAGGATAGTGTAAATAAAGAAATACCCGCCATGATCTAATTTCTAACCTCTAGTCGGCAATGTCGTACCCGTCTGCTCTAAAGTGGTTTGCCACCGGATCGTCGTATCCAGTTCTAATCCTCGATAGATTCAGCAGTTGCCTTAGGTACAGCCTGTCCCCGGATTCCCTACATAAAAAACATTCCACACATTGTGACAATAAATGGCATCAACCACATTTGTTGATTTACAGTTGATGCTGTTCCTTACCGTATATGTTTTTCCGTTACGCGCTCTGAACTTGTCTAATTTCATCACATATGAACATACTGCCCAATTCTTTCCACATGGTTCACATCCACGTGGTTTGTTAAAAACTGATTGTTGTGTTTTTTCGTGCACCAGGATGTCTTGCAGGTTTGTATCTCTTCTGTAAGCCAGGATGGATGGTTCTAGAAATACCCTTTTCATTGGGTCAGAAATATGCAGAGTTGGTAGATGTTTTCTTGTTTTGCATCTACTTTCTTCAGTAAAAAGGATACTGTGCTTTCAGTAAATGGTATATATTAAATAGAGATAATTTGAACTCGCAACGGCACCTTTCGAAATTTGGAGATTCACGCACACAAAGCAGAATCATATTATATATATATAACGACAACCATAGTGTTTATTGATTGATACGATAGGTATCGCCTTTTCCGTCAAATAACGACAAACATAGCGTATGTAGTATACTATACTATCGTATCAATGTATGCTATGGTTGTCGTTATTTGCTATCGTATCAAAATAATGTCTCTTGTGGCTAGGGCTGCGGGTTCGAATCCGTTGGTAAGTGGTTGTACAAACATTTTTCCACGCATAATATTTAATGTTTGTACTTGTATCTTATAGATCCTACGTTAAAGAAAGTTCGTTATTATATAAATAAATAAATACATATATATTTGCGAACAACCAAGGACAGACAACCTTCGGATGAACTACGGCAGGACGCCTAGCTATAATGAGAGACACAGAAATCAAGTGTATGCATTCATTTCCAAAAAAGGATAGCTGCAACACACGCTGATATACTACATCTCTACATGATTACACTCTCGTCTGGAAGCACACTTAACATATACACGTATACATACGCGTATAGACGTATACATACGCGTATAGCTTATATGAGTGGGAGCACATTTAAGGATCCAACCACACATACGCTATATTAAGACAGTGACAATGAAAGATGCCGGATCACTAGGATATTGTGAATTCAGTAAATGGTATATATTATACAATTATGGACTTTTCAGCTGTTATACATGATGTGATATGCACCTGCTATCGCCTCGGTCAATAATGATTTTTTTGTACATATCAACATCATGTATAACAGCTGAAAAGTCCATAACTGTTTTATTATATAATATATATGCAGTCGGATAAAGGCGAATGATATTAATAGGCGGCTCGTGGGATTCCCCGGTCTTCCCCTGTTACTATTTATAAAACTGGTCAATATCAGAAAAAAACAGGTCAATATCGCTAGATATTTTTTCTAAAAAATTACTTTTTAGCCAATGAAAACGCGTCTATTTATAGGTTATATAATAAATATATATACACGTGCAGGTTATATTGCTATCCATAATCTAAGTCGTCAAACAGGGTCTGCGTATTCGTTTGATATACTCATTACCTATTCTATTCTATACTTAGATTATGTTTAGATTTAATTTTTTCTGTATCGCATGATGTGATTAGTCATGTCTCAAGGTTTTATGCATAAACACACGTTGAAGACATAGTATTGACCGCTAGCTATAAAGGTGTACTTGAAATATGTATTGTATGAACTTGAAATATGACAGCAATGCACATGACTTTCAATTTATAAATAAATAATTTGATTGTAATCAGATCTGGCAATAGAGTTCGTTTTGTCGAACACCATGAAGTTACACATTGTTTGCATTTAAATATAACATCAGCTAACTCTGCCATAATGAAACATAGACACACATATATGTGATAGGCGGTGTCATCGAATCGAGAAAATGTCGACATATTATAAAGAACAGAAAAAGGACTTGCCTGAGACATCGTTCCTTCTCAGGCAAAATGAAGGAACTCCTAAGGAAAATAACAGGTGACTATATGTAATTTTAAGTAAGTAAATGGCATGAAGTAAATGCAAGAACACCGTTTAAAGTTGAAGGTACTCTCGGGAACCAAAGCGGAACCTCAGCTGTGAGCCATTCAAGGTATGTGGAGTCGCTTCTTTTGCTTCAGTGGCAGAGTGGTTAACGAAATTGTTTTGTAAACCTTCTAGCCTCTCACCGCTGCGGGTTCGAATCCCACTGGGAGCTCGACTTATACCTGAGAAAGTGTCGGTTCTTACGGATGGCGAGAGTTGTACAGTACTGGTTCTACCCAGGAACAATGGGAGGACTGCCTCCAACACAAAAAATATCTACCGTAATACATAACCGTACATGTGTTGACAATGATGTAAAACAAATATTTTTGTTCTTTTAATGGTTTTAAATTGTTTGATTCTTTTGAATGCCTGCCTGTGGTGGACTGCGTTATGTGAACGCTACATTTGCTGTTCGATTTGTGTATCTATTTCGCTTAAAAAGGTGCCTTTCGTTTCAACTCGGTGTGTTCTTGGGCAAGACACTTTTCCTTAGCCTCGTCCGTCTGATGGGGACGTCCCGGTCCCGTGTATCGGTCAATCCTCCGAGCACGTTAAAGAACCATAGGATCTATTCGATAATACGAGTAGGGCAGGTTCCCGGATTCCTATGTATCCTTCCCCTCTCTCTGGGGCGGCTCTAAGTAACCTACACTGTGTTGATGAGCCGTTAAACAACATTCAATTCAATTCAATTCAATTCGTTTCAACTCTCATGGTTAATGGTATATACACTAAAGAAATTAAAAAGGCAAATGTTTCTGATGCTGTAGCTACTTTTATTGATTTACCTCCGTAGAGAGAGATGATATTTCAATTTTGACATTGTTGTTTATTCCAACTTAGACGATGCTATTTCCCGAGCTTTTTGTTTCTCGGCGTATTAATTTTTCTAGAGTTTTAGTCGTGTTGAATAAGAAGCTTATCCAGCAGGGCTACCGTTATCATAAACTTATTATGGGTTATACGTTCCTTAACTTATTCGTTTCGTAATTTCAAAACTCTTCTGAGACAGGGACTATCAACTTCTGACTATGATTTATAAACTTTGTAAAATCCTCGGACATAATTACTTTGATACAATTGTTATTAAACTTGGCAGGAAGTGTATCGAAAGAGGTTATGACCCTATCATTTAGCATCGTACTGCGTGACCCTATCATTTAGCATCGTACTGCGTGACCCTATCATTTAGCATCGTACTGCGTGTTCAGTGATTGACACACTTATAGCTCGCCGCTTTGCTTTCCTCTTTGTACGATGACCCGAAAGACTGTTGACACAATGAATACGTCTACCTGATGATAACGTGTCTTCAGTCTTGCCTTGTTGCGCCTTTAAATGTGTATTGTCTTGATGCTCTGGCTTCTGCCAATCATGTGCACGATCTTCTTTGTGTTTTAATTATGTTACCTATTAATGCTGTATATTGGGTTAGAGAATATAGCATGGAGGTGATTTACCTATTTACACTTTCCGTTTAGTTTGGGATGACGATAGGGTACGAGTGAGGTTTAGTGCATCATAGCACCTAGTTTAAACACAGAGTGGCCTTTTTGCCACTGACCGTTCCAAGACGGTACCCATGTCAGCATGTGTGTGTGTGGTGCCCATACTTTGCTTCTGTTTATCCTTGTTAAGTGCTCTTTGTTTTCAATGCGTGTTTGTGGTTGTTTGTTCCGTGAATGCTACATGTATACTGTTTGTAAGGTTTACTCTCCGTGTGGTTGCCGAGGTAGAATACAACCACCGTAAACTCACAAACATACTGTCACGTGCAGACGGGTAGGAGCCCCCTGCCCTCCCCCACGCCCCACCCATTCATATTCATTTTATCATATTGTTATCATGCTCATTGAAGGTCTTTATCATGATACCACGTATGCAATGGCTCGATCCTAAATGGAGTGTCAACTATAGAATTTGCAGTAACTCTGTGAGGATCTAGGCCCATTCTCCATATGGTATTTTGATGTTAATGTTGGATAAGCCTGGCGCGTTCATTCCTGTTAGGCGCCATATAACCTTTCATGTTTGGTGTGCCTTAAAGCCAATTTAATTGTAAAGTTTACCAGCTGTTTAATACTACGTAACACAACTCATCAGGTGTCAGACCAGTCTGGAAGTATTTCCGGGTCGTATAGTGCTGAAATAGTTCCTAAGTCTTAGATTATTTTTTATTTCATTGTTGAATCTAAAATGATGTTGAAGTAGTATGTCTGTTGTCATGAATAGTACTTATTTTACTGTGTTTGTCTGGACTATCACTTTGGAGAGTATGAGCACATATGTTATGTACAGAAGTTGTTTTGACATATGTTTATCTCAAAATAAGCATAGTGGGAATGAATGACGCGGAATGTTGAAAAAATGAATCGCTGTTGTTTTTTTTCTCCAGATATGTGACAGTTTGCGAGCGAAAAGTGTGTATTTACAATAATTAAAGTTTATTTAATGAACTAATGCTGTGGAACTTGTGACTGATCTCCGAAAATAGCATATTTTGCATTGTGGCCATTGAACGATAGCAATCACTTTTCACTACCGTCCATGAACAGTCTGAATCAAATTTCACCGGTCTGACACCATCGGAAATCTAAGCCGGTGCTAGGGGGCGTGAGAGGTGTTGCTTCTTTCATTACTTCTCATGAACAGACTCAATAAAACCGAGTCTGCTGCTTTATTCTTTTAATTGTGTTTGTGGCTCCCAAATGATCACCTTTATCCGTATTTATTAAGATTCGTTTAACAATTGCAGACTTTCAGGACTTCCGAGAATACCTTCTACTGGACGTAAAATGGCGGTAATGACGGCATGCATCTTGTTACATATCATTATAATTGGTATTGGTTATGGTTTAGCAGTTATGTATACTGAACTTATAGATGTGTTTAATTCAAAAAGGGCGGACGCGTCCCTTGTGCAGAGCTTGTTTATGGGTATATCGACAGGGGGTGGTAAGTACCTTTTATGTACTTAAGTTTACGCAAAATAATATAAACCTGAAAAAACTCTAAATATTTGTTCTACTTTTATTGGAGATAGTATACTTAAAGCATTTCTGAAATACGGATATAGTAAATGGTATCAATTACGTTAACTGGTACACATGTCTCTGAGTTTTACGCATTAACATATTCCTGCATGTTGTCGTTTATGACCTTAGTGATTCTATTTATTCACTTATCGTAATTGCTTGACCACATTTAACCTTTTTCACTTGCGATTACCAGCCTTTGTACTAAATTTAGTTTTCATATCCGGTTAGGTACTGCATTAGAACGCTCAATTGCGCTAGAACCAGTACCAAGTTCTCTTGACTAGACTCGACTCTACTACGTTCCTTATCTCTTTGCTACTGTAAACTGATTGACTAGAATATAATTTAATAGAATAGAATATATGGTTAAACGGGTGTAATCCATAAGACGGAAAACAATGTTTATAAATCTTTAACAATTATTTGTGGGTAGAGTTTAAATATATTCAGTCAACATATGTATGATGGTAACATTTAAACACATGGTGTTGTTGTCCACACATTGCTAGCATGGTGTATTATAATAAAACTATTACAAATATACAAAATATCTCGATTTATTTTTTAGAAAAAGAATGACATTAGAACCAATTTGAATTGATGGAATCTTTCTCGGAACGCATCTCTACGTGTCACACCATATAATGTTGTATTTGTATAGGTATGAGCTAGAGCAGGCTTGTTTGCTTATAAAAGCAAATAAAATGTCAGCGTGCCATGGACTCCTTGAAACATATGATGGGTCAATGGCAATATCCCCATGTGAGAGTAGGAATGTTCCATAGACGAAAGACGGTTTTCTGGTACATTATTGCACATTGGACTGCAGAAATGTTGTAATATTTTTTCCGTTCTTTCAATGCACTTTTAATTATTTTCCAATATCTCAATGTATTACAGAAATCAGCGATTTTAGTCATTTTTTCAACATTTTGCCCTAAAATATAAATACTTGAGCATATATGTTATATCTGATACAATAAATGACTTGGATATGTATAGTGTGCAACATTTTATTGCTTCAATTTGATAAGTTTACCTTCAAACTATTTTCAAAAGATAATTCCAGATTCCGTCGATTTTTGAGGGGAAATACACATTTTTCGCCTGAAAATTAAGACAATATTTTAAGCATCATATGGTTCAGGACTTTTTTCTACTTAATTATTGGACTTTTGTCTATCCAAAAATATTACAATGTGTCCTTATTCAGTTGTATTAAATTTGTTTCTATATTTTAACCCAATACCCCCAATGGATTACAGAAATCAGTGATTTTTGTATTTTTTTCCAAAATGTTGCCCTAAAATGCCAATATTTGAGCACATATGTTATATATGATGCCAGGAAAAACTTGAATATGTATGATGTGGAACATTCTATTGCTTCAATTTGATAAGTTTATGTTCAAACTAATTTTAAAAAATAATTCCAGATTCCGGTGATTTTTGACAAAAATACACATTTTTCGCCCCAAAATTAGGGCATTTCCAAACAACATGCGGTTTAGAACTTTTTTCTGTTTAATCACTGGACCTTACCCTGCCCAAAAAGGTTACAATATTTCTTTTTTCTATTGTATTAGATATATTTCTAATTTTTAGTTAAATACCCCAATGTATTACAGAAATCAGCGATTTTATTCAATTTTTTAACATTTTTACCCAAAATCTCAAAATTTAAGTATCGGATCCATAACTTATATGGTGGGAGACGTAGAGATGCGTTCCGAGAAAAATTCCATCAATTCAAATTGGTTCTAATATATTCCATTCTTTTTCTAAAAAATAATTCCAGATTTCGGCGATTTTCGTCTAAAAACGCAACGTTTTCCCCCAAAACTCACTAAAGCCCCAACGCTCAGATGGCACACATGTCTCATTTTGAAACTTACTGACAGTGTATGTTCTTTCAAAAAATCATACCCTACACAATTTCTCTTATGTTTTAATTCGCTCTGTTCAAACAAACATAAAACATTTATGATCTTTTCTCCAAAATAATTTTAAAAAACCTCAGATTTTCAAATTATACCAATAAATGTTACATTCTAAAAGAATAACAAACAATAGAAGGGTGTTAATTCGCACAGGCAAACATTTATTCGATTTATTAACAGCATAATTCAGTGGCGATGATTCCGGTTCCTGCTCCTTGAATATTGGAGATCCTGTCCAATGTACCTTATAACATATGAATTGAACACAGAGCTATCAAGCTCTCACTTAGAGCTAGAAGTTGAAACACTGTGGGTTTAAACACTGTAGCTCTTGTTTTCACTGTTTATTGTCCGGAACTCATCACAGCCTATGTCCATCCTTCTTAGAACGGTACTACAAAAGAACTAAAAATAACAATTGTTAATAACAATTCTTTGAATAATGTCCTACTGTACTATATCGCACTGTTATTACATAATTCATCGTGACACATATGGTTTTACTTGAAATATATTTTTCCGCTGTACTTCAACCATATTTAACCCGTCGGTGCCGTTAAGCATTGTCTATGGTAATACTACAATTATTGTAACTTTATATAAAAGTTCTTAATGACGTAGATGGGTGGGTGGGTGGGTGGGAAAAGCGACTTTACTGTTTGCCTGTCGGATTCGAATGATAGAAAAGCTTTTCTGCTCAGTACACGTCAGCGTATACTCGCTTTGCACGTGCAAAGCGAGTATACGCTGACGTGTACTGAGCAGAAAAGCTTTTCTATCATTCGAATCCGACAGGCAAACAGTAAAGTCGCTTTTCCCACCCACCCACCCACGCAAACGAGTATATAACGCCCTCTAGGAACCGGTTGAAACCTGTATAAACAGGTTCATTGTAACTCGTCGAACTTTAAGTTATTAAAGAGACACTTTCATAAATTATTTTATGTTTTAATTCGCTCTGTTCAAACAAACATAAAACATTTATGATCTTTTCTCCAAAATATTTTTAAAAAACCTCAGATTTTCAAATTATACCAATAAATGTTACATTCTAAAAGAATAACAAACAATAGAAGGGTGTTAATTCGCACAGGCAAACATTTATTCGAATTTTTAAAGAGCGGGTACATTTTCTAGAAACGCTTTAAATTCCCAAATTTAGAGTAATTATTATTTGTGTGTCGTCGCCTTCCGTCACATACCCATCTTTAGGGTGTTCGGATCTCCGTCTCCCGAGTTTTTTTAACAAACGATCCCACATACCTTGATTTGCTATGCGATATCATTTCCTTTCCTTAATACAAAACTTTTGTTTTGATTTCTGAAATTAATATTTCGGATTCATGACCGAGATTGAAACGTTCGAAATACGCTTCTAAGGATTTGCATGGACACGTGCTTTTATGTGTTCTCGCTATTACGACACAAGAACCTTTCTTATATTGAAACTATAATAACTGACAAGTTATACAAATAAACGGTTTTTAAAGCATAAATACTTTCTACGTCGGCCCAAAACCGAATCCAAAAAGGTTTGTGTCCGACCGACACCGGATCGATTCAGTAAAACGTAAATACATAATGAGATGGCCTTACGCCGGGTCCATATTACATAACAAAAATAGTTGATGTGTCCTTTCGACACCATCTCAGTGCGATACAACTTTATAATATGTCTTGCGTCGGCCCGACGCCGGATCCAAAACATGTTTGTGCCCGCCCGGCACCGGATCGATACAATTTAACTTGAATACATTCTGCGTCGGTCCGACGCCGGATCCCAAAAATGTTTGTGCCCGCCCGGCACCGGATCGATACAATATAACATAAATACATTCTACGTCGGCCTGACGCCGGATCCATAAAATGACAAAATAATGACGGTGACCGCCCGACGCCTTATTGATACGATGCAAAATAAATACATTCTACGTCGGCCTGACGCCGGATCCATAAAATGACAAAATAATAAGGGTGACCGCCCGACGCCTTACTGATACAGATACAATACAAAATAAATACATTCTACGTCGGCCAGACGTATGAAATATAGTAAGTGTGTCAGCCCGACACCGGATCGATACAATACAACATAAGTACATTCTGAGTCAGCCTAACGCCGGATCCATAAAACGACAATATAGTGGCGGTGTCCGCACGACGCCGGATTGATACAATACAAAATAAATACAATCTACGTCGGCCTGACGTCGGATCCATAAAATGACAATATAGTGATTGTGTCCGCCTGACACCAGATCAGTGCGATACAGCAAAATTATTACTTGCGTCGGCCCGACGCCTGATCCAAAAAATGTTTGTGCCCGCCCGATACCGGATCGAAACAATATAACAGATACTTTCTGCGTCGGCCCGACGCCGGCTCCAAAAAATGTTTGTGCCCGCCCGGCACCGGATCGATACAATATCACATAAATCTTTTCTGCGTCAGCCCGACGCCGGATGCAAAAAATGGTTTGTGTCCGCCCGACACCGGATCGATACAATACAAAATAAATACAATCTACGTCGGCCTGACGTCGGATCCATAAAATGACAGTATAGCGACTGTGTCCGCCCGACACCGGATCGATACAATACAAAATAAATACAATCTATGTCGGCCTGACTTCGGATCCATAAAATGACAATATAGTGATTGTGCCCGCCCGGCACCAGATCGATACAATATAACAGATACTTTCTGCGTCGGCCCGATGCCGGATCCCAAAAATGTTTGTGCCCGCCCGGCACCGGATCGATACAATATAACATACATATTTTAGGCGTCGGCCCGACGCCGGATCCAAAAAATGGTTTGTGTCCGCCCGAAACCGGATCGATACAATACAAAATAAATACTTTCTACGTCGGCCTGATGTCGGATCCATACAATGATATTATAGTGACTATGTCCGCCCGACACCGGATCGATACAATACAAAATAAATACATTCTGCGTCGGCCTGACGCTGGATCCATACAATAACAATATAGTGATTGTGCCCGCCCGACACCGGATCGATACAATACAAAATAAATACAATCTACGTCGGCCTGACGTCGGATCCATAAAATGACAATATAGTGATTGTGCCCGCCCGGCACCGGATCGATACAAAATAACAGATACTTTCTGCGTCGGCCCGACGCCGGATCCAAAAAATGTTTGTGCCCGCCCGGCACCGGATCGATACTATATAACATACATAGTTTCTGCGTCGACCCGACGCCGGATCCAAAAAATGGTTTGTGTCCGCCCGACACCGGATCGATACAATACAAAAAAAATACATTCTCCGTCGGCCTGACGTCGGATCCATAAAATGATATTATAGCGACTGTGCCCGCCCGACACCGGATCGATACAATTCGATACATTACAAAATAAATATACTCTGCGTCGGTCTGACACCGGATCGATACAATACAAAATAAATACATTCTACGTCGGCCTGACGTCGGATCTATAAAATGATATTATAGTGACTGTGTCCGCCCGACACCAGATCGATACAATACAAAATAAATACATTCTGCGTCGGCCTGACGCCGGATCTTTAAACGACAAATAAATACTGACGCCGTATCCATAACATGACAGTATAGTGATTGTGTCCGGCGCCCGACGATGGGTCGATACAACACCAAATAAATGCATTCTGCGTCGGCCTGACGCCGGATCCATAAAATGACAAAACTGTAGCAGTGTCCGCCCGACACCGGATCGATACAGTACAACATAAATATGGTCTGCGTCGGCCTGACGCCGGATCCATAAAATGACAAATAGTAATTATTCTGGCGCAGTTTTTTAGAATACGTGAACCATTTAACCGACTTGTTCTTTAGCAATGAACCAAACGCATTAATTACTTGTTTTGCTGCTTTAATTTCTCTAAAATTAGAAAAAATAATGTTTTAAGGCGTTTACTTCTGACCATGCTTTGTGGAGGATTGAATTGACGCTCCGCGTGCTCTGTTGCTATCATCTGAATAAACTATAGTCTGGCAGCGAGAAACATTACCCTGTTTTCGGATGTTCAGATTGGCTACTTTATTCTACCAAAATAGCAATTCCTCAATATAGGGATCGTCACTGTTTAATTTAAATAAGTGATCCCAAGGAGATATATACGTTTAATGACCTTGTCATAAATCTCGCGATATTGTCAATAACTGGCATCAATGAAATTACTCTGCCAGTAAGTTTCGCTAATATTCGGTAGAATATTAATTTTTAAATAAAGAGTCAGTAGCAGGTCTTGAACTGTCTTCTCTGGTGTGGAAAGGTTAAATTCAATACTTTCCAAGCAAAGACCAACCTATGTCAGACTGTTTACGGGATCCCATAATGACTTATTATAATTTATGAGTTCTTATGTATTTAATTGTTTATATACCCGTTGACGGGCATTTGTTGATTTACATATATAGTTTATATTACTACCATATCATCCCTTATTTTTAATAGTTTTATCTTTGTATATTTACATTAATTTTTTAATTACTACTCAATTTCTTCATCTTTCGACGGTTTTTGCGCGAAATACGACCTATTTATGTGTCGACGTGCCGTAAAACACCAATTATTCATTATAATTTATGACAACCTGCTTTCTCTAGACTTTGCCTTACAAAAACGTAATCTTTCTTGCATGCTGCCTTATCGCTGATAGTCCCCCTCCCATAGTCAAGAAACATTACAAATTTTAAAGAATTCCATCTCCAGTTTAATCACCTCCCTTAAAGGAACACGCAGCAAAACTTGAAGTTGTTGTGAAGCTTTTAATCAGTACCTTGATTTATTTACCCAGTTATTTTTTGACTATAAGTCTTCCTGCTTATAATTATTAGAAAAAGAAACTGCCGGCTCGAAACAGGGGATTTTATAGCCATTTCTTAATGCGTCTATAAAGCCCGGAGTAGCTCCTATTCTTTCACAAACCTCTATGGTTTGCTGCTCTAAACTACGTTTAACTGTATTTATAACATTTCTGTTATTTTGAAATAAATTTATTTCCTGAATTTCAAAAAATTCTGAATGATCGTTTAATAATGTCATATCTATACTATTTTCTTCGTTCAAAGTATTAAAAAGTACTTATCATTTATTGTTGTATCTGTTCCTTGCACTAGTGTCCGACTCTCTTTAAATTCCGGTAGCCCTGAGGCAGTGGCGGGCCTCCGACAAACCCTCCTGCAGTGTCATCTGTTACCAAACCCGAAGCATGTATCGTGTTCGGTTGCTGTTCTTTGCCGACGAAAAGAACTGGTCCGTTTGTTGTTCACTTGTTGTGTGAACGGCCCGCCGCCCGCTGGGAGTTTTGAAGTGAAACAATCCGGGACCGTGAAAACGCGCTCTGGATTGTTCTCATGTCTCTGTTTGCATTCCTGGTTCCTCCGCTGACTCCATATGTTAAAAACAGCCCGAAATCTAACTAGTTTTAAGAACCTCTGGATGAAGCGACTTTACTGTTTGCCTGTCGGATTCGAATGATAGAAAAGCTTTTCTGCTCAGTACACGTCAGCGTATACTCGCTTTGCACGTGCAAACGAGTATATAACGCCCTCTAGGAACCGGTTGAAACCTGTATAAACAGGTTCATTGTAACTCGTCGAACTTTAAGTTATTAAAGAGACACTTCCATAAATTATTTTACTAGCTCACAGCCTAATATGTTCAACCCTTTTGTTTTTGTTTTGTCGCATACTTTGTATTATTTTTTATTGTTTTGAATGCGTGTTTGTTGGTTGGATGTGTTATGAAAATACTACCATGTTTGCTTGGAAGGAATACTGTGGAGTGGTGTAATGAGAAGATTCGGGCCGGGTCCATGTACGGTGTTTGGGGCATTAGTCGGATGCATCGGGGTCTTAGCCAGCTCCTTTGCTACATATCTTACAACTGTTATCTTAACTACTGGTATTCTAGCAGGTGAGTGTTTCTACATTATGGAATTAAACTAAGATGTAGACACGCGTCATTATGTTTGAAAAAGAAAACGCGTGTCCATGACGAAACACGGTTATTTATAGCCGAGTTTTGTTTTGTCAGAAATAGAGACACTGTCCATACACTTACATACAAGGCCTCAAACATTGACATAGTATTACAATGCTCGTATACGCCTGCATAAAGTACATACAGTATACATCATTAATAATTCTACATTAACTGGTATTTTATATGACAGTTTCATTTCCTTGAGGAACAACATTAATTCCCACCTCTTACATAATATTCTTCAAAATCCGATAACATAAACATTGTTGCTATTTTGAAATTGAATTGAATTAACAAAGCATGTTTTATTTGGTCAGGTACTGGACTGAGTATTTGCTACTTGGTTCCATTTATCACCATAAGTTGGGTATTCCACGATGACCCTGGTCTCCCACTGGCAATTCTTACCTTGGGATCCAGCATCGGACAGTTCAGTCTACCGTTAATATACGACACATTGATATCCGAGTTCCAGTGGTCCGGAACGTTTATGGTGCTATCGGCTGTTGTTCTAAATTGTATACCATGCGGGATCCTTATATATCACTCCCGGGATTTTTTCGTCACCGGAACCCGTACGGACGGAGATGCTAGCAGCAAGAAAACGACGAAGTACGATTGTTCGCTTCTGAAAGATGTCGTCATTTATATAATGCTAATCAACTTTTTTCTAATTGCATTAACAGGTAAGACACTTATTTTAGGGACGGACAAGCGCTTCATTTTAACGATACACAAGTAACAAAACACATCATGTTGGAATATAGTATATGATGTATTTGATTCCGATTTGTATCTGTCTATTATCTCTTACTGGTCAGGGGCAACTCTCCGTCATTTATGCAGTTTTACACATACAGTATTATTCGTACAACTCATTATAAGGATAACTCTGTGCAACTCAGACAGTTACATAGTGTGCGCGTTGTCTCTCGTTGATCAGCACTTGTTATTACAGTATAAAATATGACGTCATTACAATGTGTTAGTGTTACAATGACAATGAGACAATGTCCACACGGACATCCCCAATTCCCTCCGTATTTGGGAGCAGAGACCTGCTTTTAGTTTGTTGTTTCTTTTTTCAAACTTTAATTATAAACGTCAGTTACTTATTAAATCGCGGAATCCATTTGCATCATAAAAAACTGTAAGGGGTCCATCTGAGGTACTGACATAAAGATAAAACATGGAATATTCTTTCGGTTAACTTTTATAAAACTTGATTGATTTAAATGGAAAAAAATCGTGTTTGCTTGCGCGTTTTTAATTAAAGTATTAACTCAAACTAGTACTGAACATGTTAGAACTTTTAATTTGGGTATATATGCACATTTGACATGCATGGTTGCATTAAACTGTGTTAACGATTATTGCTGGGTTATAATATGAATGTTTGTTCTTAGGTTAAAATGCATCATATATCTGACATAATATGACATTTATTAAGCTTATACTATTTCGTGCATAGCTAATTCTGAGGCGTTGTTTATGGTTGACATAATGATGTCACGTGGTTTTGAGCGTAGTACTGGTTCCCTGATAGTTTCATTGGTGGGATTCTCAAACTTAATCGGGAGAATATGTGGCGGATTGCTAAGAATGAAATGCAAGTTAGTATAAAGTTTATTAATCCTACGTAAATCAATATAATATTATCACCGTAAAAGCAATCATAACCTTATTAGTGTACTAATTTCGATTTGTAACATGCGTACCCGTTTTTAATTGCATAGTCTTTCAGTAAATTGCTCGGCTTTAATTTTTGTACTAGAAGAAGAACTTTTATTAGCCTCGTCATAGGTCTATTTGGGTCGAGGCCATCCCAAATAAACCTTACAAAGTACATACATATTATGCAACAAGTCATATATGACTCTTGAGCACAATTTTAAACAATTTTATAACAAACTTTTCTATTATATCAATGGCGTTATGACAGTGTTAATATAAATATTACTTAGAATCATGTTCAGAGTAATACATGTATTTGTTTTAGACTGAGGTGTTTGCTAGCCATTCGTGTTTGTTTAGTACGTTCGCATGAAAGTAACCAAATAATTTACAATTAAAATGTGTGAGAATTTCATCTTTTGATCTTAAATTAGTTCAAATGATACACTGATTCGATTGAAATAGGATTACCTAAACAGCAAAGTCGGCATCACCTATAAAAATCATCAAACATTTATTGAAACAAAAATCTTGCATCGAAGTGAAACATTAAAGATAAGTATGCCAACATTGCCAATATATCAAAAATTTATGATAATATATTAACATCGACATTTTTGTAGATCACCTACGGTTTATCACTGGATATATCTTCTTCCTATTCTTGCTGTAAGTCATGCATTGGTGATCAATGTCTACGATTTTGGACTTCTTTGTGCAGCTTGTGTATTGAATGGCATATCATTTGGGATCACTGTATCGCAGGCACCGACAATTATGTTTGAAGCTTCTGGACTAGATCGATATCCGCTAGCAGTGGCCCTTATGAGCCTGATGTATGGTTTTGGGAATCTCTTTGCCGGTTTGCTCGGAGGTAAGTTTTTTTTTATTTCGGGGTTTTGCCTTGGTTCTAGTTGTCATAAATAATAGTTAGTTTATATTATGTTAGACATCTGATGATATGTCAACTATTGCAAATCGTTTTCTATACAATATCATATGGGTTTGTCTTATCTTTAACATTCAGGTACAGACGTTGTTCATCAATTGTTTAACTTTTTAGCTGACCTATTCGAAGAATATGAAAAGCTTTTTACTCGTGTCGGCTTCGACGCCCTTCTCAAATTAAATTATGGATACAAGCAGATCTAACTTTTCAATTACACTAAGCATTTCGTTTCGAAAATTCACACAGGCGTTTTCCATAGCAAAACAACACTGGAGAGGAATATGAGTAAACTAGCATTTAATTTGACACAGGTATGCTCAACATTAATGTCTTGGTGCAAGGTAGTCACAACTCTATATTCACTCAAAAGTATATTCCAGTACGATTGGATTTATAACTCAAGCTAATATATCAACATGAATATTCTCTATTCTATATCTTGACGAAAACATTGAAATTTTATACAAGTATAAAAATCGAACAGGAAAAGTAGCATTCAAGGACGACAGGCAACCACATAACACACACAGATATAAAGATGAATATAAGGCAAGATAAGATATCACAAACACCCAAACACCCACGGGTTGACAATACGGCTACCGCATTGGAACGGTCAGTGGCAAAAAAGGCCGCTGGGGGTTTAAACCAGGTACTAGGGAGCATCAAACCTCGCTCTTGCCGTATTGACATCCCAATAAACGGGACAGTGTAAATAAAGATATCCCCACCATGTTATAATCTCTAACAAACAAGACAGCTTTAATAGGCAATATAAGTGAAACACATAAATTATCCTGTATATATATACTTAACCAAACAGCTAATGCACCAGTAGACACTAACTTTAATATCTCAGTAATAACAATCAATAAATCAAAACAAATTTCACTCTGAACGAGACAAATATCTTGTCAATAACGACTGCAAATTAAACAAAAATCATTCAAATCACCTGTTTTTTTCACTACGTTAGATTAAACTATTCGGTTTTATCTGATATCTGTATTTATGATATATGTATGCTGTATCACACGCTATATTATCTCTCCAAGCTATATCTAGCTGAGTCCTTCCGGTACAGTTCCCGGCACTAATACTTCACTTCCGCGTTATATTGCAATCCCGTCCTTAGCGGTTGCTATTCGTCCCGGTACCACACATACTTCCGGTGACGTAATTCACACGCGATGCATTCTCGCACGATCCTTTCCGGCGATGGCCCAAGTCCCGGTATTACACATCCGGTGACGTTATCTGCGTAGCTATCTGCGTAACCAGGCCCTCTTGCCTAGCGTCTCCGTCGCTACCGTCTGGTCTGTCGCCCAAATGGCGAATGCTGTCGTTCCCGCATCCTATGACGGCGTTCCCAACCTACGACCCCGTAGACCACGCTCCTGACAATACCCTCGACATGCTGTACGGAGCGTATACGACTACAAAATATATACTCAGTCTTACAATGTTATCACAACATGTATTTTATAATAGCGCTAAGGTATCACCATACCTAACACTGATTGCAAAACAATCTTGAATAAAAACGAATTCTAAACCTTCTTCGAATAGACATTATGCTAAACTTTAACAAAATGTGTAAAACAATTACAGATGGAATTTATCGACAATGAAATCTCACATTTCTAGATGTAACGCAAAACTTACAACATAATAATTCAACAATCGACTGAATGAATAATTGGTTTTACATCCCGTTAACACATTATAGGCTATACTGGTACAGCGACCTCAGAGTGATTGAATAATAATGACAATATGAAAACCAATCTCAGAGGGATTTTTACTGCACAATAAACAATAACCGTTTATGCAATAATGTAATGACAGTTAGAAACCTCCGTAGAAAAGTACATACAATCAGAATCGCGTATTCCATTTACTATCTACTAAGGGCATATATTTACATTATTGATAATGCCAGTTGTTCTAACTGGCATTATCAATAATGTAAATATATGCCCCAATAATCTTATCAGACAATAATTTGCTAAAATATTCTGCCGTTTGAAACCGTACAAGAATTAAAGACAATATCCTGCTAACTATCTATAGCTTTTACCGGCAGATATTTATTTCAGAACAATTTAAATATGACAATAATTTACAACAAATAAAATAGATTTGACTTATTACCCTTTGCCGTTATGGTAATGGTCACTACTACTCTGGATAATGGCTTGCGATCCTGTGACAAGTTCTTGCGATTTCGACACCCATTTATATAGTCTCTACACGGATACCTGGTGAAACACGCTATCCGTGCAAATGTCATGTTATTCGGACTGCTCGGACTGCACGTAGTGTCGTAATAAAAATTCTATACATTTATTAGGCCCGCACTGGTAAATACTGGCAAATTTACTCATAATACACAGCTTGTAAAATCATAACTTTCTTAATAGTTGATGGATTTTGATGAACTAAACACCAAAACAACTTATTCTTTATCAATAGAATGAATCTAGTAAAATATCATTTATTAGATATTAGATGCGCTTGGCAAAAATCTATCAACATTCCTATTCAAAATCAGGGAAAATGAGGCCCCGACAAACACAGTTAAAAACTCTAAGTAAATATGCACTCATTTTGTTATAGAATATATATTTAAAAAAAAAGCATAGAAAACCATAAGTATGTACGCAATAACTTGGCAGAAGCCAGAGCAACAAGAGAACAAATCGTTAAGGGCACGACAAGACAATATTAAAGACAAACATCAAACGCTACCGTCCTATAGACATTATAAGGATGTAGGTAGACGTCATCATAGTGTCCACAATGATTCTTTAACTAAACGACAACTGCTGAACGTAAACATGTTTTCCCGATTGGCAGACATAAAAACAGAATGAAAGCACTCATTCTGTTAAGTTAAATATTTTATAATTATCAACAACAAAACAGTCTATGTAATGTCGAGCTATCCAATATCCTGTTCCCATTATGTATAATAAGTAATATCATCTTGTAAGGAAAAAATACAACTCATCAATTTAAAACTGCTTGCACGGGTTAATATTATAAAAGCACGCGACTGAACAGTTATGAGTATAACGTGTTTTATTGCACACTTAAAAATAAAATAGCCATAAGTTCCTCAACACATTCTCTCAGCACGTTCCATATATACATAAAGGTTAATACATTATTGTTTATTTTATAATTTAATATCTGTGCATGTTTACAGGTTCCATCAAAGACATTTACGGAGTATATGATCCGGCGTTTTACATAGCCGTTGCGGCTAGTCTCTATATCGCGGCATCTACAGTTGTTGCGGCTTGTCTTATGCGACGAAGAAAGCGACTAGAAGCCGGATATCACTCCGCCAACGGCAATGTACTTTATACAATAATTGAAAGTGACAAAGAGAACTAGTGTAAGGGAAATCTGTTAAAAATGTTCAGCTGTGATATTACTATTTGTTTAGATTTTTTAATTGTTCAATGTGTACACCATACATTCCAAAATGAATGTTACTTCCATAACTACATACATTTTTATATTCCTTTTTTATTTTAATTTAATTGAATTTAATTTTATTTAATTATAATTTGAAATTCCTATGCATAATGCAAAGTAGTGTCGGGTATTTCGATGGGTATAAGCTTGTCTACATTCGTCAATACTCCAATTAATCAAACATATTGGCTTCGGCCGCTCTCTGGAATTTGAACAGTTAAATACAACAAGATACAATTTTATTTGATTAACATTGTGATTCTGTTCAAAAATATACGGGAGAACGATACAAATACATTTTATAATTTATTGCTAATTTCGATTTTAAAAACGTTTGGGCAGTTAATATAGTTGTCCACAATCATCTGTTTGCTACAATGTGTAGTGTTAATTACTGCTTCTCTTCTTCTTCTTCTTCTTCTTCTTCTTCCAGATGCACCTGTTTACAACTATATTCTTAGACAGTGTAATATTTTGTAAGAAAATATTAAATGTTAAAGTAAGTAAAGTAAGTACTTGTACAGCTGCTGTTTACGGTGAATTAGGACGTTATCCTTTGTATATTTCACGATATGTTAAAATTGTTAAGTATTGGTTTAAGTTGTTAAATACTGATAATATTATATTGAAACAGGTTTATAATATGGCCTATGACGAGTGTGTTAATGGCAAAAAGAACTGGTTATCTAATGTTAAAACGTTACTGTATGAATATGGTTTCAATTGGGTATGGGATAACCCTGATACAGTTGTTTGTAGGTCATTTGTATTAGTATTCAAACAAAGAATAATCGATTGTTTTTTGCAAAAGTGGTATGCAGATAAACAAAATTCTGGTGTCTTAGATTTGTATAACAATGTGAAAAATCATTTTCATTATGAAATATATTTAGATGTATTGCCATGCGATTTAAGAAGTTTAGTAAGTAGAATAAGGTTATCGTCACATTCTCTAAGAATTCAAGCAGGTCGGTATGGTATCAATAGGATTGAAAGAAATGAACGTTTTTGTCAATATTGTAATACTCAAGATATTGAAGATGAGTTTCATTTCATTCTAAAATGCCCATGTTACTCCGATATAAGGAGGAAATACATAGCTCAATATTATTGTAATAGACCAAGTATGTTTAAATTCATCGAATTATTGCAAACTGAAAACAAAATGAGTCTTTTAAAATTGGCTTTATATCTCAAATGTGCGATGTCACATAGAATATCTATAACGCATGTGTGAACACTTTATAGATCATCCTCTTTAGAGCTGATATAAATCATATACTTTGTATGTTACACGTGATTTAATTATGTATTTTGTAATTGTTGTATATATATTATGATGATGTACTTAACGTACAAGTCAATAAAAGTATGTTCTGTTCTGTTCTGTAATATCTCTTTCACCTGTTCACCTGTTTGCTACTATTCAGTTATGTGGTATTACGAGGAGCGTTCATTATCTAATGCAACAAGCCGTCGTATTCACGTTGTGCGAGGTTTTCACACGAATGTTGAACCTTTAGTGACACTATCTGAACATTATATTAAAATCAGTGAAGATATGTCTATGACGACTGTTTGTTTGGGACTTATCCATATGCACTGCCTTAAAAGCGGCAGAATTTCTTTTAATGAATTTGCATCGGTCGTTATGTTGGATTCATAAACAATGCGTTTTGCAGCAAATTAATTCATTCAAACTTGTGTTGTAAGTAGAAGTATGTGTAAATATAACACAAACGATGTTTTCAATGCAAAACATCGATATAGTCCGAGGCAAGAAATGCAGTTTTCTCGGAAATATAAAAGTCCTAAAAATATCAAATTCCAATAAAAACAAGTTTGAAGATATGACGGAAAATAGTTTTAAATAAATGGCTATCGAATTGAAGGGATACTCTAACGATTCAATATAAAATCAACAATTTTAGTTACACCGTTCCAAAAATATTAAAGCCTGAAGTTGCTCTTCGCTTTTTTAGCATAACATTTAAGCTAAATTTTGTCGATATTGTCGCACTGACAACATTTAAGGAGAAATAAACCCAAAAATAAACACATTACAAATAAAAACTACTAAAATGTCATATGGTAGATATAAAAGTTTGTGGTTTAGGCAAAAAAAAGTCCATATTGGCCATCGAAATCATATTTTAGTCAAAACAGTTTTTTCCGTTTTTGGCGTGTTCAGTATCATTTACGTGTGATTTAAACATATTTTATTGCCAATATTTTACAAACAGAGCAAATATAAACATATATACGATAGACATATTATAATGACAAATGGGTTGGGTAACAAGTTCTACCAACATTAGATTAAACCCTTCCCAGATAGCATTTTGAAATTGCGAATGTATATGGCTGAGAGTAATAAAATAAAATACAATGGCAAATACATTGATATAGAATAAAGCTGAATAAGTAAATAAAATATAAAGAGAAAACATAATAGAGAAAGAGAGAGTATAGAATAGTGAGAATAGTGAGAAAGACTAGTTTACCCCAATTTGAATTCAGTCAGTTTAAGAACGCCTGAACGCTATCTAGAAAACATTTTCAAAATATAGTATACGCGCATAGTACCTGTAGATTGTTGAAAAACAACAGAGACAGATTATGTAAACCTATGTGTTGCTCGTATATATGTTTGAACTGCTTCGAAGAGAGATTCATTTCCTCTGTCAGTTAACTGTTCGAGACCATAAAGGATTGTTCTTATATTTAACGGGTGTAAATGGCGGGTGGATTGAAAGAGTTGGAGCCGGTATGTGAAAAAAGTGTTACACTGGAAAAAATAATGTTCAGCATCTTCTACTTCAAATCCGCACTCGCAAACAGGTGAATCGCGTAAATGATTAAGGTATAAATCGCTCTTAAGATTACTACACAAATTCCTCATTTTGGCATGTTAAACAGAAAATAAACTTTGACCACTTAAGTAGTATTTTGGTACCTTTGTACTCGGAAATACAGATGTTAATAGTCTTCTCTTGAAAATTGATATAGGTTCCGAGTTTCGTATTTCTACTGACAGATTATTCCATAGTTTAAGAGAAGACGGAACAAACGATTTGTTGTATATTTCAGTTCTCCTAGCAATAGTGGCATAGTTGTCGTTATTTCTGAGAGGGTATGCACTGACATCTCCTACTAGCTGCGGAAAGATGTTTGAGATATAATTTGGAACGGATCCATTTTTAACATTATAAGCTGAAATAAATTTTTGCATGTTCCTTCTATCGGAAAGTGATACCCATCCTATTTCAGATATTAAACGATGTATGGATACTGAACGAGTCAGTCCCGTCACAATACGAGCTGCTTCATATTGTAACTTTTCCAAGCTATCTTTTTCGAAAGAAGTACATCCATCCCATGTAATGGAAGCATATTCTAATATTGGACGCATATAAGACAAGTATATCTGATTAAGTGTTTTACGAGCTACTATATATTTAAGAATTCGCATTAAACCAAGAACCTTTGAAGCAGAAGCAATAATATTGCTAATGTGTTCGTGCCATTTTCCGTTATTACTTAATGTTACTCCTAAATGTTTATGGTTGTCAACAAAAGTCAACGGGACATTGTCTAGATATAAAGTTGGACGACGATCATTATTAATTAAAGAAAAGAACATTACTTCTGTTTTGGCAGGATTAAATTGTACAAGCCATTGATTTGACCATTGCGTAATCATTAATAGATCATGATTAAGGATTCCTTCCATGTCGTTTATACTAGATGTTGAGACTGATAGCGAACTGTCGTCAGCAAATAAACGAGTTATACTCAGCATGTTTTCGGCAATATCATTGACATATATTAAAAATAAAAGAGGGCCCAAGACAGAGCCTTGAGGAACTCCGGCAGTTACAGTTTTTGACTCGGAGGTTGCAGATCCAACACGGACTCTTTGAGATCGGGTTGAGAGATAATCAGATATCCAGGCTAAAAGTTTTCCATCAATACCATATTGTTTTAGCTTAAACAAAAGCCCTTTATGCCAAACTCGATCGAAAGCTTTAGATATATCATTAAAAACAATACACGTAAATTGTTTAGCATCGAATGCCTGACATATATGGTGATACATATCGACAAGTTGATATGTAGTAGAATGACCAGGGAGAAAACCCGATTGGTTTCTAAAAATAAGATCGAACATAAGTAGAAAATTATACATGTGTTTAAATACTATTCTTTCCATTACTTTACCAACACAACTAAGTAACGATATTGGTCTATAGTTCATAGGAATACTAGGATCTGACTTTTTGAAAAGTGCCATAACCATAGCACATTTCCATAGGTCGGGGAAAATACATTCGTTTAATGATCTGTTAAAAAGTATATGTAGAGGTTTTGAGATTGTATTTACAGTTTCTTTTAACATCTTATGACTTATTTCATCCTCTCCATTTGCTTTATTTACGTCCAAAATCTTGATAATATCAACAATTTCGGATTGTTCTATATAAATAGTTTCTAATTTATTATTGGATTTTAAATGAAAAATAGGTAATTCAACATTAGAGTCATCAACTGATGATATTGAAACAAAATATTCATTAAAGCATTTCGTTTTTTCTTGGTCAGTTATTGAGTATGACGTATCGCCATTAGGTAAGACTGTTTTTAAAGGTGGAATAGTTTCCGAATTTTTGTTTGACTTCATGAAATATTTTAAAAGTTTCCAATACTGACGTCTGTCCGTAATAGTTGTTTCAGTAATTATAGTTTCCACATTATTATAGAAACGTTCTTTCGCATGTTTTTTAAGATTATTAAGTTTGTTTCGTAATCTTTTATATGCTGCTAAATCAGAAAATAATTGAGTACGCGTTGCTTTAGTTTTTTGACGATCACGTTGTCTTGAAACACGTCTTATTTCTGAATCATACCACGGTTTGTCATTAGGACGAATTGTTACATATTTCGATGGGATGCACACATTTATTAATTCAAAAAAAGATTTAGTAAACTTTTCGCATGCAACACTCAGCGAATCATCATATAAGAAAGACCAGTGAGTCTGTATGTTGAATAAGATCATTGAGTTTTATGAAATTGGCTTTCTTATAATTCCAAACTCGTCGAGTAAAAGTCGGTCTAACATTGTAACTGTATTGTTACATTAAGTATGTACCATGGTGGTCGCTTATATCATGTGGTATGGTTACAATTCCGGAATCTAACGGTTTAAGAGAATCAGAAATAACTATAGGATCTATCAATGTGACAGAGTGGTCGGTAACTCGAGTTGGTTCAGTTATCAAGTTTGTCATATTATTAAGCTGCATTATATCTTTTAAAAAATGGTTATCAGTATTAAGTCATTTACGTGTCTTAACAAATGAGCTCAAAACACACTTTTTATTGGATGGAAATATCTGAAACTTCATAAATGAATGGGGGAAAATTCATTTTAACATAATACGTATCAATAACTACAACAATGGACCATAAATAAATTTTAGGACCATAGTTGCATTATATAATGAACGCCCCTCGTATATCCATTCTCACCTGTTTGTTACTATTACTTTTTGTAGTGCAATACATTTGTCACCTGTTTACCTGTTTTCTGCTATGTGCAATATATTCACCTGTTTGCTTCTACCTTTTTTTGTCGTGTAGCAGTTTACTGCTGTTTATTTATGTGGTGTTTGGTGCCCCGATGACCCAGTAAATATTCTATTTACTCAAGTTCAAAACTATATTAAAAACACTAATTAAGCCTCAGTCATACTGAGTTGCGATCGCTTGCGATTTCCCCCAGTGGCAGACCGGGATAATCGCGAGAAGGTCGGGGTCAATCGCAGACGTTGCAGTCACACTCCGAGCACTGAAAAGATTGATCGCATAACAAATGGCTGTAGCAATTGCTGGTGTGGTCCCAACGATTTTAGACATATCGTACGATTGCTTTCGAATTGTCGTACGACTACCTGCAATCACTTGCAGAATTTTGCAGCCGGCAGCACGACTACTTGTGACTGGTAGTGCTAGTGATCGGAAATAGCTGCGAGTATTCACAGCCTGTTGCAATCGGTTGTGTGATCGGTCGTTTTATTTGGAGGTGTGGCCTGGTGTGAACATTTAATTTGGAAGTCTCAGGAATTACAGCAAAATATTATTTCTATTCAAATACATAAAACAACTTGTCATTTGTGTCTTAGCCCTAGTATTATAATACCCAACCATATCAGGATGCAACCAAAGAACGGAACAGAAATATCTTCTGCGTTCAACTGTTTAGTTGTCTCAATTGCACGTTTTTACGTCGAATGCCGTTGTAATGAGAATTGAATACATATTGGAGATAAATATTTTTAAAGTGACGATATATGATAGCTAAAATTAGCATAAATGTGGGAATACATACGGGAGAGAAATAAAGTGATTAGGTAGCTAAATGATAATTTAATTCTACAAAAATAAACTTTGAATGCATACAGTTATTTACAGGTACATAGTTTCCGAACCGTTGTTCGTTGGAAGTACCAGTATAAAACAAAAACCACCAAGTTTCTATCCCATAAAGAGTCGGTTGATCGTAGCGGGGGTCGAACCCACAAAGCCATTCTCCATCAGACTGGGTTCCGACTTATAAACATTCCAATACTTTATATTTATAAATTTCAATGCAAGAGTTTAAGTGCACAAATGACCAATAAGTCCGAATTTAGTCCGGGTCCGACCCTAGGTTCTAAGACCAGACATCTTGCCCTCGTTCGGGTCCCGGCTAACCATGACCGTGTGGTTAAGTTTCGAACCTCAGGCCACTTTCAATAAAAAGGTTTGTTTTTCAGCTTTTCTAAGAACGTCTGCAACCCGTGCTAACATATAACCTTGACCTATAAGTCGGAACCTAGTCTGGATCTCACCCCAGGGGTCTAAGCTACGAGTACATATATAACAACCCCCTTAGCAACACCCACTCGGTTGCTATGGACAGATAATCAAATCCTATACTTAAAGTTAGTGCGGTCACTTTTCAATCCTTCTAAGAGTTTATGCAACCCGTACGGATATAATTTATAACCTTGACATATAAGTTAGAACCCAGTCTGGTTCTCACCCCTTGGGTCTAAGCTTCGTGTACATATAAAAAAAAACTCTTAGCAACACCTCCTCGGTTGCTAGGGGCAGATAATCAAGGCTGGTACTTTAAATTTAGGATACTTCGTTATTTTTCAATCACTCTAACAGCTTATGTAACCCGTGCTGACATATAACCTTGACCTGTAAGTCCGATCCCAGTCCGGATCTCATCCCTGGGGTCAAAGCTACGAGTATATATAACACAACCCCCCCCCCCCCCTCGGTTGCTGGGAGTCCGACAGATGTTCAAAGTTAGGATGGACACTCCCCCCCCCTCCCCCCTCGGTTGCTGGGGGCCCGGCAGATGTTCAAAGTTAGGATACTTCGTTATTTTCAATTATTTTACCACCTACTGCAACCCGTGCAAATTATTGTAACGGTCGTTATGGACGCTCTAATGTATATATAATATACATGTATATGGAGGGAACTCCCTGGCGGTCCTGTTCAGTTGAAGTTCGAACATCTAGGTTGTGGGGTAACGTGGGGTACGATACCACGGATAAAATGCGGGAGAGGCTGTTTAGTTCCGCGATTTTTATAATCCCGAAGTTCGGGAAATTGTTTATAAAATGCGAGGTAGAAGCAGATATATGAGTGCTGTAAAAACCAGGGCCTCAAAGCCAGGGTGTCGGAAAAACAGACACAATAAAACCGTGTCTGCAATCTTGCGGGTGTTTTTTTGCTCTCTGCTTTCAGCTGATCTTCAGATACACACATATCACTCCACCTCCTGGGTGACCTGCCTGTGGCTCTTCGGATCCTAATAATATTTATTAAATATATAAAATCTAGTCGAAAATATTTTTTCTCCTTTATGTATACAGAGAATAAACGTTTCATACATGTATTATGTTAATTGCAACTTGACATTCAACGAAAGACTGTTTTAATATTTCATGAAATGCTAATTTCTAAGGTTATAGTTGATTTGTATTTTTAATTAAGTTAGTACACTGACTATTTTAATAAATAAATAATAATTACAATATAAATATATATTTAAATTCTACAACTGGCCTGCCGATCGCAAAGAGGTCGTGATATTTCACTACTTCTCGTACCACATGTCGTGAACGTGCACGAGCTATTGCACGAACAATCGCACGGAGGTGCAACAGGTCGTGCAATCGGTAGCAGCTGGTCGTGTGAGGGGGCGGAGACCAAAAAGTCTTGCGATCATCTGCGATCGTAAACGACAGCATGCAACAGGTCGTGCAACAAGTAGCACGACTGCTTGCGACCTCTTGCGATCACTTCGGTCGCAACAAGGATTTTGTGCATGTTCAAAAACCTTGCTGCGACCGATTTTGGTTGTACGAGTATCTGCGATCGCCTGCGACTGCATAAGGCTTACTGCACGATTTTCTGCGATCTCTTGCGATTTTCTTCATTTTCTTGATCGCAAGATGTCGTAAGGCCAATGTGACTGGCACTTAAGGGCCACTCCTTGTGGATATGGATCAAGTCCAGAAGCTTCAAACATAATTGTCGGTGCCTGTGCTACAGAAATCCCAAATGATATGCAATTCAATACACAAGAGCTGCACAAAGAAGCCCAAAATCGTACAAATTGATGACCTCTGCGTGACTTACAGCAAGAATAGGAAGGAGATTTATCCAGTGATAAACCGTAGGTGATTTACAAAAATGTCGGTGTTAATAATGTTATCATAAATTAATGATATATTGGCAAATTTGGCATACTCATCTTAAATGTTTCACTTCCAAGTAAGATTTTTATTTCAATAAAGAAAGATGCCCAGTTGAGGCGTATAAACATCAACGGCCAAATCACATGAGATATCCTGATTCGCCATTTTCTTCTCTGGGATTAACGCCCTTCGTAGTCTAAACTCCCAACAACATGGATCAACCGATTGGGAGAAACACATTTATAAAATCGTGAAAACCATGAAGGCAAAGTGCGAATCATTCAATGATGGTCGCAAACTAACCAATCAGCTTCGAAGGAAACGCCTGTTACAAAAATGTAATGACCTTGGAACAGCCACTGTCCAAATAAGTAGACATAACAACTGACAGAGTGTCAATTCTTACTCAAAACTGAATGACCCCCGACAAAGCAGGTTGCTGGTGCGCTTATGAATACAAAGAAAACAACACAAAGCCTCACTCTGTTCGTGCCTTGCAATTCAAAGCAAAATATGTCGCCCAACTGTAGTCAAATTTTCCAAAAACAAAGTGCAAATGATGTCGTCCGTATTCAGTGTTACCACACACGTAGCTGGTGAAACAATTTATTTCGGGTCATTGTCCGAAAATCCGTCAGAATTGTCGCCGCCCATCAAGAAATTCAAAAAACTCCGAATCAGATTAAAATGTTGTGTGCCTTTCACTGAAGAAACAAAGGACAAGGGAAATAGTTCCCTATATTACAGTGCGACAATGGACAAGAACAGTTTCACAATTTAGTATTTAAAAAGAAAATTGAATTAAATTATAAGAATTATTTACTTAAAATATTATTCCTTTTTTCTGCGTTTTCATTGGTTAGTCATTGAATCTTTTGCGTTGTTATTGTTCGATAACACCTCACATTATTAATCATGTGACCAAGGAACTACTTTTGGTAACTTGCTCTAAAAATAGCGATCGATGTATGGTATTTATAGTAACATTATGCGCAGAGTAAATAAGTATTTTTTATAACTCAAAACGACGGGGAAAAATGTATAATAAATATTTTAATCGGTAAATGAACAAAAGAATTACATTCTATTATTTCTGGTACACTTGAGAATTTGTTTTATTATTTCATAAAACGCGTTCCGAGAAAGTTCGTCTGTTCACCTGCGAAGTGTCACAATGTCGTGATTATACTGCATGGTGGGTACTGATATCAATTCCCGCCAAACTAATCCGCACTTCTCCTGACTGACGACCTACAACACCATATAGCTCGTACTCATGAAGTTATCCTGTTCTTCCATGGGAGTGAATGAAAGCCTTAATTATAATTCGTCAGAATCATATTTACTAAAAGCATCTCTACTTGGAGTCTGGTAAGACAATGTGTATATATTATGTTTAAAAAGATGAAATACCGTCCCGTTGGTTTTGTATCGTATTTGTCTCGAGTGTCTTGTAAGACAATGTGTATATATTATGTTTAAAAAGATGAAATACCGTCCCGTTGGTTTTGTATCGTATTTGTCTCGAGTGTCTTGTAAGACAATGTGTATATATTATGTTTAAAAAGATGAAATACCGTCCCGTTGGTTTTGTATCGTATTTGTCTCGAGTGTCTTGTAAGACAATGTGTATATATTATGTTTAAAAAGATGAAATACCGTCCCGTTGGTTTTGTATCGTATATGTCTCGAGTGTCTTGTAAGACAATGTGTATATATTATGTTTAAAAAGATGAAATACCGTCCCGTTGGTTTTGTATCGTATATGTCTCGAGTGTCTTGTAAGACAATGTGTATATATTATGTTTAAAAAGATGAAATACCGTCCCGTTGGTTTTGTATCGTATTTGTCTCGAGTGTCTTGTAAGACAATGTGTATATATTATGTTTAAAAAGATGAAATACCGTCCCGTTGGTTTTGTATCGTATTTGTCTCGAGTGTCTGGTAAGACAATGTGTATATATTATGTTTAAAAAGATGAAATACCGTCCCGTTGGTTTTGTATCGTATTTGTCTCGAGTGTCTGGTAAGACAATGTGTATATATTATGTTTAAAAAGATGAAATACCGTCCCGTTGGTTTTGTATCGTATTTGTCTCGAGTGTCTGGTAAGACAATGTGTATATATTATGTTTAAAAAGATGAAATACCGTCCCGTTGGTTTTGTATCGTATTTTTCTCGAGAATATGGTAAGACAATGTGTATATTATGTTTAACAAGATGAAATACCGTCCCGTTGGTTTTGTATCGTATTTTTCTCGAGAATATGGTAAGACAATGTGTATATTATGTTTAACAAGATGAAATACCGTCCCGTTGGTTTTGTATCGTATTTGTCTCGAGTGCCTGGTAAGACAATGTGTATATTATGTTTAACAAGATGAAATACCGTCCCGTTGGTTTTGTATCGTATTTGTCTCGAGTGTCTGGTAAGACAATGTGTATATATTATGTTTAAAAAGATGAAATACCGTCCCGTTGGTTTTGTATCGTATTTGTCTCGAGTGTCTGGTAAGACAATGTGTATATATTATGTTTAAAAATATGAAATACCGTCCCGTTGGTTTTGTATCGTATTTGTCTCGAGTGTCTGGTAAGACAATGTGTATATATTATGTTTAAAAAGATGAAATACCGTCCCGTTGGTTTTGTATCGTATTTTTCTCGAGAATATGGTAAGACAATGTGTATATTATGTTTAACAAGATGAAATACCGTCCCGTTGGTTTTGTATCGTATTTTTCTCGAGAATATGGTAAGACAATGTGTATATTATGTTTAACAAGATGAAATACCGTCCCGTTGGTTTTGTATCGTATTTTTCTCGAGAATATAGTAAGACAATGTGTATATTATGTTTAACAAGATGAAATACCGTCCCGTTGGTTTTGTATCGTATTTTTCTCGAGAATATGGTAAGACAATGTGTATATTATGTTTAACAAGATGAAATACCGTCCCGTTGGTTTTGTATCGTATTTGTCTCGAGTGCCTGGTAAGACAATGTGTATATTATGTTTAACAAGATGAAATACCGTCCCGTTGGTTTTGTATCGTATTTGTCTCGAGTGTCTGGTAAGACAATGTGTATATATTATGTTTAAAAAGATGAAATACCGTCCCGTTGGTTTTGTATCGTATTTGTCTCGAGTGTCTGGTAAGACAATGTGTATATATTATGTTTAACAAGATGAAATACCGTCCCGTTGGTTTTGTATCGTATTTGTCTCGAGTGTCTGGTAAGACAATGTGTATATATTATGTTTAAAAAGATGAAATACCGTCCCGTTGGTTTTGTATCGTATTTGTCTCGAGTGTCTGGTAAGACAATGTGTATATATTATGTTTAAAAAGATGAAATACCGTCCCGTTGGTTTTGTATCGTATATGTCTCGAGTGTCTTGTAAGACAATGTGTATATTATGTTTAACAAGATGAAATACCGTCCCGTTGGTTTTGTATCGTATTTGTCTCGAGTGCCTGGTAAGACAATGTGTATATATTATGTTTAACAAGATGAAATACCGTCCCGTTGGTTTTGTATCGTATTTGTCTCGAGTGTCTGGTAAGACAATGTGTATATATTATGTTTAAAAAGATGAAATACCGTCCCGTTGGTTTTGTATCGTATTTGTCTCGAGTGTCTGGTAAGACAATGTGTATATATTATGTTTAACAAGATGAAATACCGTCCCGTTGGTTTTGTATCGTATTTGTCTCGAGTGTCTGGTAAGACAATGTGTATATATTATGTTTAACAAGATGAAATACCGTCCCGTTGGTTTTGTATCGTATTTGTCTCGAGTGTCTGGTAAGACAATGTGTATATATTATGTTTAAAAAGATGAAATACCGTCCCGTTGGTTTTGTATCGTATTTGTCTCGAGTGTCTGGTAAGACAATGTGTATATATTATGTTTAACAAGATGAAATACCGTCCCGTTGGTTTTGTATCGTATTTGTCTCGAGTGTCTGGTAAGACAATGTGTATATTATGTTTAACAAGATGAAATACCGTCCCGTTGGTTTTGTATCGTATTTGTCTCGAGTGCCTGGTAAGACAATGTGTATATTATGTTTAACAAGATGAAATACCGTCCCGTTGGTTTTGTATCGTATTTGTCTCGAGTGTCTGGTAAGACAATGTGTATATATTATGTTTAAAAAGATGAAATACCGTCCCGTTGGTTTTGTATCGTATTTGTCTCGAGTGTCTGGTAAGACAATGTGTATATATTATGTTTAACAAGATGAAATACCGTCCCGTTGGTTTTGTATCGTATTTGTCTCGAGTGCCTGGTAAGACAATGTGTATATATTATGTTTAAAAAGATGAAATACCGTCCCGTTGGTTTTGTATCGTATTTTTCTCGAGTGTCTGGTAAGACAATGTGTATATATTTTGTTTAAAAAGATGAAATACCGTCCCGTTGGTTTTGTATCGTATTTGTCTCGAGTGTCTGGTAAGACAATGTGTATATATTATGTTTAAACAGATGAAATACCGTCCCGTTGGTTTTGTATCGTATTTGTCTCGAGTGTCTGGTAAGACAATGTGTATATATTATGTTTAAACAGATGAAATACCGTCCCGTTGGTTTTGTATCGTATTTGTCTCGAGTGTCTGATTAGACAATGTGTATATATTATTATATGTTGTTCAACAAACAAAAGATCACTGTAATGACCAAATAAAAAATACTTATATACTCTGCGTAAGTATGTGAACCTAGTAAATTTTCGACGGTGTACATGGTATATATAATTATATATATATATACATCGTACATGTTAATGACTCAGCCAGATGGAATAGAGGACATTCATTAAGCACATTAGAATAGAGGATTTCTATTTTTTATAATTTGTTGATGACAACAAATTTACTTTGCTCAAAAACGTAGGTGCCGTGTAGAATGTGAGCCTATGTATCTAAATCACATAAATAACTAATTACATAAAGGAATAGAATGTTAAAGCAGGTGGCTATACATATGTTACTATCATTTAAAAGATGTATATTGTATTGGTTAAAAAGCAGTTACATGTAATTCATGGGTATAACCGATTGACTTTTGATAAGGACGAAATTAAGTGTAAACTTTGTCAGCAAGGCTTTCTTTATCACAAACTGCATAGGTATTTCTCAAAAGTATATCGCCGCAACGAAAGCTTACCGAAGAAGTACAATTACACCAACCTTAAAACATTTCTAGTAAATCGCAGCCTTTAGTTTATAGAGATGTGGCCTATAAACTTCGGAAATTACAGGAATCTGACGGTTTCCTGATCACTTTACAAATGAATCAGGAAATCTGCCAGTAAAGGACGCTTCAATTTTACCTTGTGCGATGACTGGACAACCTCTTGAGACTTAATTATTGCGCATGCTGAAACCAGGACAATGGGACGTAGTTGAATACAATTCGCCCCAAGGGTTTGTTGGTAGTACGTACACTAGATACGTTTTTTCTTTATCTACAATGCTGGATACATCCCGTTGTTTCTACTAGCTTTAAAACAATAGGTAAGTGTATCGCTTGCTAATTTCTCTGTATGTGGACTTTATTGTTAGAGATTTTCTTGTGATGGGATTTGCTTTTTTTACTCTGCTGTGTCAATTTGAGCATTGCAGAGGGGATACTAGCGAAGTTGTGTACACATAAAATCGATTGAACCTAACCTTAAAGCCTTATTGCCTACTGACCATTCCAACTCGTAAACCCTGTTTTCATCACTCTTTACATTATGTATCGTCGTTTTCATTGACTTTTTAAAAATGCTCTTTCATTTCGATTTGTGGCATTGCGTTTGGTTTGTGTAGTCCCTATAGGTAATTTTTTCTTATTCTTTTAGAAGATTTCTTTTCCTGTTCAATCACATTTTGCAGTTTTGTTGATGTCAATAATCTTTGGAGAGGTCAATAGTCTATGTCAATTGTTGAGCATGATGTTAACTTCTCCATGGTAAGCGTCCTCTATATTAACAATTAAGCAACAGGTAAACAACATATTGAAGTTGGTGCTTTATGACTTATCTGGACAATGTTTCTAACTTTTCTCTACAATTCAGTACAATAACAAATGCATGTACTTTGGTTTCAGTCGATGTTTAAAGCTATTCGTCCTCGGGAATGACTATTGACCTCGACTTCATCTAGGTCAGTGGTTAACTGCTGCGTGTCAATATATGTATTTCCTTATAACCGGGTACAGGTAATTAGTGAATACTCGATTACAAACCGTACCTCCTCTATAACACAGTGGTTAGGGCGCTGATACGATAAACCAGAAACCCCCGATTGAGGCACGAATTTTTTCACCACCTGTTATATTTGGGGCTCGTCCGCGATTTTGGGGGCTCGTCCAGAATCATCCTGAGAAATACCAGCTCCTGTGTAATTAGAAATTCGGGGACGAATTTCAGTCTGATGGGGCACTGGGTGTGTATGCAACCGGGTACAGGTAAATGGTGAATGATCGATTCCTAACGTATGCCATCGATAGTTACCTGCTGCGGTCAATATGTGTATTTCATTTTAACCAGTGACCTAAACAGAAGTAGATAGTTGTACAACATCCAACAAAGAAATGTCAGCAAAAAGTGACTAAGAATACGGACACCACGGTACCGAATAGTAGAAAAGATACGAGTATGGATGTTACATCACATACATGTACAGACTCAGTTGCTTTCAAGTACCCCAAAATGCATCACGTTTGCATTTCACATGATGCTCTACTTTTGCATTCCGTTTGCGCTCCATTTGCATTCCGCATTTAATTTGTAGAAATGCATTCTTTTAGAATGTATGTGCGTTTTTGTGCATTCAGCTTTAATAAACGAAATTATGCGTTCATTTAAATGCAAGGAACTGCATTCCTAAACGCAACAGACAACGTGCGTTTAAATGCACAACTGGAGAAAATGCATTTGCGTTCGTGCAACGTTTAACCATGGCATCATCTCTCACGATTAAGACAACTATTGTTTTCGCTCAGATCATATAATTATTAAGTGTATGCAGCTCTATAGTCATCGATTCTAAAACACCGTTTGCACAGTTTAATTCTTTATATTCAAATCCAGAAATACGCATTTTGTTTAAATTCATATTGTCATTATTGTGCATAGTTCCTACCTAAGGACACACAAAAAGTGACCCAGTTTTGGCACGAGACTCGAACACGTTAACTACGGAGTCGGAACCGAACGAGCTATCTACTAATTTAACTTAATAATATTTTATTGCAGATATGTTACAATACATCATTTCAACATCACAATATTCATAGAAACATATGCAAATGGATTGAACTACAAGTTATTACAATATTAGTAATAGTTCTCTCCACTGTGGCTGAAAAATGTATATGATTATCGGTTTGAAATTGTAACAATATATTTAAATATAAATTTGATAAGGAATAACGAAGAAAAAAAAATAAGAAAAAAATCCAAAAATGTAAACTTTGCCGTGCCATTCTACTCCCACGCAATCTCCAACGAAATAACACCACAATATCCCCGTTCAGGCTGATAGAAACATAGCGACAGTAGATATAGATAAAATACGACGTTATATTGATACAAAGTTAAGGATTTTGGAATCGTTTTTATGAGCATGATGTATGGATTTGGGAATTTCTTTGCCGGTTTGCTCGGAGGTAAGTTTTTTATTTCGGAGTTATGCCTTGGTTTTAGCATGTTTAGTTGCCATAAATAATAATTCAACTAGTTTATATTATGTTAGACATCTGATGATATGTCAACTATTGCAAATCATAAACGCGAGGTATTACAGAAAGTGGTTCCGATTGCATATATTGTAAAAAAACAAACAATTTCTAGCATGGTTTGCACTTATGCTGTAAACACACTGTTAAAAATCAGTATGCCATCGTTACATGAATAAATGTTATACCCGCATCTTATAAAGAAGAACTGCAGCCACACCCATGATAATACAACGATCACCAGACGAGTGTCGTCGGGACACCGAACAGTAACCATTTACTGAACGTTAATACGTACCTGTATTTTATCGGTGAATAACTACTAGATACTGGAAGTTAGAGTATGACAGACGGATGAAAAGAACATGCTATAACACAAACAGTGTATTATCCTATTTCGTTGATTAATTCAAACACCTGGCTATGCCCATCTCGATGTTAAAATCAATCAACTCGATGAGACCATACGCTTTCTATTACAGTATGCATAATTGCAATATGCATGTTGTCTTTATATCAGATTCATAAAAACCTTCATCTGAAAATAAGTAAAAATCAAACTGAACAAAGTTAAACTTTGTTTTTAATTCTATTATGAACTACATACGTTGGACAGGATAGTTTTGAACTCTATATATTTTATGAACAGTATTAAACTGCAAAAATTGTATTTGACTTATAGCTGATTGAAGGACAACGGTTACACAATCAGCTAAACGTGACTGATGATATATACTCGGTACATTATTTTTTAGTCAGCTGTTTTTTTGTTCAAATCAAGATTGTATTTTGTGTTAGTACACGAGTCTCGTTGTCCCAAAGTTATCATATGGCGATAAACACTTGTATTAGATTTGGTCTACTTCTTTCAAATATATTTAAAATCAAATAGAAATTAAGAAAATACCAAGTTTTGCCTTTTCCAATGTGCTGAGTGTAAATAACATACAAAGAAAGATACATATATCGGACAGGAAAGCAGCATTCAAAAACGACAGTCAACCACAAAACACAAAAACAAACACGCAAATAGACAAACAATAAGGCAAAAGTAATAAAAAATGCAAACGACATCACAAACACAAAAGGGTTGACAATTGGGCTACCGCCTTGGAACGGTCAGTGGCATCAAAGGCCACTGGGGGGGTTTAAACCGGTTCTAGGGTGCACCAAACCTCACACTTACCCTACTGTAATCCCATTAAAACAGGACAGTGTAAATAAAGAAATCCCCGCCATGATCTAATCTCTAACCAACAAGGCAGCATAAGTAAAACACAAATATGCTCGTGTAAATATAATACAAAAAATAGCCTGAAAGCCACAATGAAGGTACTCAATCACTTGGCAGAAGTCAGAGCAACAAGAGAATAAACCATTAAGGGCACGACAATAAAGATCATAGACAAACAGCAAACGCCACCGTCCCAATGGGCTTTAGGTAGGCGTCATCATAGGGTCCACAGCCTGTCCGGTCATCGTACAATTAAAGAGGAAAGCATAGTGGCGAACTGAAAAAGGGTCCACCACCAAGCATGCAGCACGTTGCAAAATGATAGGGTCATAACCTCTTTTGATAATTTTTTTAACATAGGAAAGGCAAAATGTGCCGATATACATGCATCAAACTATGTCGCGGCTAAAAAGCGGTAATCATAATGTTTTGTTAAATTCAATCTTGAACAGGCACTCGTATAACATCCTTAACCGCATACGCATTTACAAGCTCCGTTTACTTTCAATTTAACAGGAAGCGTCAATATTCGCCCATATTTACGCGTTGTAAAATCATTGTAGTCGAACTTCTGCAATCCCGTCATTCTTCGGGATCCCGCCTCGTGTGTATGTCGAGCTTCAGTATGTTCAAAATAGTTTCTTAGCCGAAAGACAACGTCACAGAAAATAGTGCACTGTTGTTATGAAAACAATATATGGCTACTGTTAGGCCAAGTAGGCCCGGGCCTATACATCATTTATGCAATAAAAAGGTTAGTAGATTTGTTTTTGGGTTATATGTACTCGATCTTCCGCGTATACTGGCCGAGTGGTGAGAGTCTCTGATTTGAAATCGTTTGCCCCTCACCGCTACATAGGCTCGACCCCTCATAAGCCTAGGAATCATTATTAGAGAAAGCTATCCAGCTATCTTGCGTACTTCCAGCTGCTATTGATGGTTCTACACAGGTGCCCGCCCGTGCACGAAAATTGCAAGGAGTGTCACCTGGGGTCCTCCACCAGTGGAAGTTGGAAAGTCGCCATATGACCTAAGCTGCTGGTGCGACTATTAAATCCAATTCATTTCAATTCAATTATTCCGCGTATACTTATTGCGCTCCTAAAGTCGAATAGTGTTACGCGGAAAAACTCGTACATATATCCCAATACAAATCTAATAACATATAAATATAAATATAATGGTTCATAATGCCTTTAACTCAGCATGCCGACTTTGGTTCCGAGTATATTTCCATCTATTTCAGACACATTCTATTGCTAATTACTTTTTGCTATACGTACTAATTGTATCATCCAAACAGAAGCAGATAAAGTTTTGGTTTAATTGTATTCTTTTCGAAATGGTGAAAGCGTCTCTTGGCAGCATATATTTTATTTATATTTTGTCTTTTACTGACCGCAACTTCAGTGACTTTACATGCATAAAGAAATATCATTCACACGTTCAAAGCAATGCAGTTTCATCTATTTGAAGCCATATAGTGTTACAGTACTACCGAATTAATGCATTAATCCAACGTTTTCTTCATTAGGTCACATACCACTATTGATTTGGGGCTTCTGATTGGTTGAACAAAGTATAGGGTATATTAGGACATATAGTCAGATTGTAAGGTAGATTCTGATCGGATTAAATTATCCAAATCATAACAAATCCCAATAAAACATCCAAAAAATATATTTCCAACATAAAATATGTTCATTTAGGATATTTTGACTGAAATTTGCATTTTTATGGGTACAATTGTACTGAGAGTATATTTGCAAAAAGTAAAATTTCTTCACTGCCATTCTGGGAGTGCCCACCTTCAGTTCTTCTATTAGAGGCTGAAAGCAATACAATACTCCCAATTTGCTGGTCCATTTTGAGTGTCTCTAAGATAGTTCTTAAAAAAAAGTTAGGTTTTATCATCCGTTCCGATATAGGAATAGGGGTTGTAGGCCAAAAGGCTATAATGGAGGCCTATGGGAATTGCAATAGTGGTATATGACCATTACCTGTGTTCAGTCGGTCTGCTTCCTGAAATTGATCCAAGATGGCCGTCGCTATAGGAAGCAACATTGCCGTCGTGGCTGTATTACTGATCCACATAGAAAGGAACCACGCGGTAAGCATCAATCCAACCATTAACCTATATGAATAAATAGGAACTTCGTGGGAAGCATCACACCTAGCATTAACCTAAAGATAAAATAGGAACTTCTTTCTTAGCATTAATCCTAACATCCTATCATTAACCCATATGATGACATGTAATCACGTGGTTAGCATCAATGCCAGCATTAACCTATATCATGAAATAGGAACCATATGGTTAGCATTAATCCTAACATTAATCTATAGGATACTATAGGAACCACGCAATTAGCATTAATGCCAACATTTACCTGTAGGATGAAATAGTAAACGCACGGTTAGCATCTATCCTAACGTTAAGCTAATAATGAAATAGAAACCACGCGAGTACAAGCATTAATCTATATGATATAATAGGAACCACGTGATTAGCATTAATCTCAACATTAATATATATGATAAAATAGGAATCACGTGGTAAGCATGACACACAGCATTAACCTAATGAAGAAATAGGAAGCACGTGATTACATCAAGCCTATCATTAACCTAATGATGAAAAAGGACCCACGTGAATACATCAATTCTAGCATTAACCTAATGATGAAACAGGAACCATGCGATTACATCAATCCTAGCATTAACCTAATGATGAAACAGGAACTACGCGATTACATCAAGCCTAGCATTAACCTAATGATGAAATAGGAAGCACGTGAGTACATCAATCATAGCATAAGCCTAATGATGAAATAGGAAGCACGTGAGTACATCAATCATAGCATTAACCTAATGATGAGATAGGAACCACGTGAGTACATCAATCATAGCATTAACCTAATGATGAGATAGGAAGCACGTGATTACATCAATTCTAGCATTAACCTAATGATGAAATAGGAACCACGCGATTACATCAATCCTAACATTAACCTAATGATGAAATAGGAACCACGCGATTACATCAAGTATATCATTAACCTAATGATGAAATAGGAAAAACTTGCTTACATCAATCCTAGCATTAACCTAATGATAAAATAGGAACCAAGTGGTTACCATTAATCTTAGCATTAACCTAATGATTAGTCTTGGCCAGCTAAGATCTGGGCAGATAAGGCCAAATACATCGTCCACTTGCAATTAGGCGATTTATTCGCCCGTTTTTTCACGCACATAGCGTGGACGTTTTAATGACGTCATATTAAAAAATAAACTTGACAACGTCAAATGTTTATGCATCTGTTACACTTTTTGACGTCACCTGCTGTTTATCACAAGATGAAAGTAAGAAATTACTAGTTATTGGATTTGTTATTGACCCCCTACAGAAATATGTGGGATCAGTAAGATTTGTAGGGGGCGAGGCAATAGCCGAGTCCTCCTATATATCTGAATGACCCCACATATTTCTGTAGGGGGTCAGTAACAAACCCAATACATGACTTATTGCATCGAGAACCTTTTTTAAGGCAAAAACCGATATTTAACCCATTCTAGCCTAATGGGGCGTCAACGTCATTCAGACGTTCGCGCAATTTGACGTCACGACGTTGACGTCACGACCGGTACAGTTGAAAATCATTATTAATTTACGTATTGTGTGTGTTACTAACGCCTTGAAGAACTATTTGCAAATGATTTAAACTTTGAAACGGAATTTTAGTCCATATTGGTTTAGTGACCCTCTATGGAATCTACTGACCCACTATAGAAATATAGGGGTCACAAATGATACGATGCCTAGAATGATGGAATAGGAACCAAGTGATTACATCAAGCATTAACCTACATGATGAAATAAGAATCGTGTGGTTGACATCCTAACATTCATTTATATGATGAACTACGACTCACTCGTAATAATAACCAATATTTCGGAAGGTGAGTCCTAGATTACTATAACACATTTCATTACGTGGTCCCGCCTTTATTCCATTAAGCAATGGGAAAGCTTGTATTAGTAGGATTGTAAAACGGATAGTTCGACAATAAAACAAGTTTAAAAACATTTTTACTGAAAAAAATGCGATAACTTTTACCTGTTTAAAATTACTTATTAAATTTTTTACTTTTACAATGTGCAAACTTTTTAAGCCGAAATAAAGGTTTTATTTCATACCCAATCCAACACCGTTTTCGCTTCTTGGAGAAGGGGTTATATGTGGCAATTTAATACTCGGACTACGTAATGTTAACTACAACTGGAATGGGAAGATAACAGACACAAACTAAAAGATAGCAAAACATACATGAAGATACAAAAATAAGTTAACGTAGTAAAAAGGAACCGATAATAGGATTTGAATAATACAGTGCATTCACCGTTGTGATTCCAATTAAACATGTGTCTTCTGCACTTGAAAGATAATCAAAATAAATTTAAAATAGTAATTCAGTCAATCATCTGAAAATGTATGAGACTTTTTCATGCACTGTTCAATGCTATAAAGGTAAAACACGTTCTAACACCTAGTTAATAGTTAATTTCTGCAAAATAGATCCATAACTAGTATTTAATGTATTAGGATATATAGCCACTATTTATCAACGAATCAACAAATAAACAGATTGTGTTACCATACTGGTTTAGACCCAATGATGAGAATGAGTTTACGGGCTAGTCTCTTGTGGATTTGCCACTCCAATATTTCCATTTTCCAGACCGGTTTAAACCCGATGATGAAAATGGTGTTAAGTACTAGTCCCTTGTGGATTTGCCACGCCTATATTTCCATTTTCCAGACCGGTTTAAACCCGATGATGAAAATGGTGTTAAGTACTAGTTCCTTGTGGATTTGCCACGCCGATATTTCCATTTTCTAGACCGGTTTAAACCCGATGATGAAAATGGTGTTAACTACTAGTCCCTTGTGGATTTGCCACGCCTTTATTTCCGCTTAACAGACTGGTTTAGACCCAATGATGACCGTGATGTTTAGGGTCATTCTCTTGTGAATCTGCCTCTCCTATATTGTCCCTTACCGGACTAGTTTAGACCCGATGATGAGCACGAGTTTAGGGTCATTCTCTTGTGAATCTGCCTCTCCTATATTGTCTCTTACCGGACTAGTTTAGACCCGATGATGAGCACGAGTTTAGGGTCATTCTCTTGTGAATCTGCCTCTCCTATATTGTCCCTTACCGGACTAGTTTAGACCCGATGATGAGCACGAGTTTAGTGTCATTCTCTTGTGAATCTGCCTCTCCTATATTGTCCCTTACCGGACTAGTTTAGACCCGATGATGAGCACGAGTTTAGTGTCATTCTCTTGTGAATCTGTCTCTCCTATATTGTCTCTTACCGGACTAGTTTAGACCCGATGATGAGCACGAGTTTAGGGTCATTCTCTTGTGAATCTGCCTCTCCTAATATTGTCTCTTACCGGACTAGTTTAGACTCGACGATGAGCACGAGTTTAGTGTCATTCTCTTGTGAATCTGCCTCTCCTATATTGTCCCTTACCGGACTAGTTTAGACCCGACGATGAGCACGAGTTTAGGGTCATTCTCTTGTGAATCTGCCTCTCCTATATTGTCTCTTACCGGACTAGTTTAGACCCGATGATGAGCACGAGTTTAGGGTCATTCTCTTGTGAATCTGCCTCTCCTATATTGTCCCTTACCGGACTAGTTTAGACTCGACGATGAGCACGAGTTTAGGGTCATTCTCTTGTGAATCTGCCTCTCCTATATTGTCTCTTACCGGACTAGTTTAGACCCGATGATGAGCACGAGTTTAGGGTCATTCTCTTGTGAATCTGCCTCTCCTATATTGTCCCTTACCGGACTAGTTTAGACCCGACGATGAGCACGAGTTTAGGGTCATTCTCTTGTGAATCTGCCTCTCCTATATTGTCCCTTACCGGACTAGTTTAGACCCGACGATGAGCACGAGTTTAGGGTCATTCTCTTGTGAATCTGTCTCTCCTATATTGTCCCTTACCGGACTAGTTTAGACCCGACGATGAGCACGAGTTTAGGGTCATTCTCTTGTGAATCTGCCTCTCCTATATTGTCCCTTACCGGACTAGTTTAGACTCGACGATGAGCACGAGTTTAGGGTCATTCTCTTGTGAATCTGCCTCTCCTATATTGTCTCTTACCGGACTAGTTTAGACCGACGATGAGCACGAGTTTAGGGTCATTCTCTTGTGAATCTGCCTCTCCTATATTGTCCCTTACCGGACTAGTTTAGACCCGACGATGAGCACGAGTTTAGGGTCATTCTCTTGTGAATCTGCCTCTCCTATATTGTCTCTTACCGGACTAGTTTAGACCCGATGATGAGCACGAGTTTAGGGTCATTCTCTTGTGAATCTGCCTCTCCTATATTGTCTCTTACCGGACTAGTTTAGACCCGACGATGAGCACGAGTTTAGGGTCATTCTCTTGTGAATCTGCCTCTCCTATATTGTCTCTTACCGGACTAGTTTAGACCCGATGATGAGCACGAGTTTAGGGTCATTCTCTTGTGAATCTGCCTCTCCTATATTGTCCCTTACCGGACTAGTTTAGACCCGACGATGAGCACGAGTTTAGGGTCATTCTCTTGTGAATCTGCCTCTCCTATATTGTCTCTTACCGGACTAGTTTAGACCCGACGATGAGCACGAGTTTAGGGTCATTCTCTTGTGAATCTGCCTCTCCTATATTGTCTCTTACCGGACTAGTTTAGACCCGATGATGAGCACGAGTTTAGGGTCATTCTCTTGTGAATCTGCCTCTCCTATATTGTCTCTTACCGGACTAGTTTAGACCCGATGATGAGCACGAGTTTAGGGTCATTCTCTTGTGAATCTGCCTCTCCTATATTGTCTCTTACCGGACTAGTTTAGACCCGACGATGAGCACGAGTTTAGGGTCATTCTCTTGTGAATCTGCCTCTCCTATATTGTCTCTTACCGGACTAGTTTAGACCCGATGATGAGCACGAGTTTAGGGTCATTCTCTTGTGAATCTGCCTCTCCTATATTGTCCCTTACCGGACTAGTTTAGACCCGATGATGAGCACGAGTTTAGGGTCATTCTCTTGTGAATCTGCCTCTCCTATATTGCCACTTACCAGACTAGTTTAGACTCGACGATGAGCACGAGTTTAGTGTCATTCTCTTGTGAATCTGCCTCTCCTATATTGTCCCTTACCGGACTAGTTTAGACCCGATGATGAGCACGAGTTTAGGGTCATTCTCTTGTGAATCTGCCTCTCCTATATTGTCTCTTACCGGACTAGTTTAGACCCGATGATGAGCACGAGTTTAGGGTCATTCTCTTGTGAATCTGCCTCTCCTATATTGTCCCTTACCGGACTAGTTTAGACCCGATGATGAGCACGAGTTTAGGGTCATTTTCTTGTGAATCTGCCTCTCCTATATTGTCCCTTACCGGACTAGTTTAGACCCGATGATGAGCACGAGTTTAGGGTCATTCTCTTGTGAATCTGTCTCTCCTATATTGTCCTTACCGACTAGTTTAGACTCGACGATGAGCACGAGTTTAGGGTCATTCTCTTGTGAATCTGCCTCTCCTATATTGTCCCTTACCGGACTAGTTTAGACCCGATGATGAGCACGAGTTTAGGGTCATTCTCTTGTGAATCTGCCTCTCCTATATTGTCTCTTACCGGACTAGTTTAGACCCGATGATGAGCACGAGTTTAGTGTCATTCTCTTGTGAATCTGCCTCTCCTATATTGTCCCTTACCGGACTAGTTTAGACCCGATGATGAGCACGAGTTTAGTGTCATTCTCTTGTGAATCTGCCTCTCCTATATTGTCCCTTACCGGACTAGTTTAGACCCGATGATGAGCACGAGTTTAGTGTCATTCTCTTGTGAATCTGCCTCTCCTATATTGTCCCTTACCGGACTAGTTTAGACCCGATGATGAGCACGAGTTTAGGGTCATTCTCTTGTGAATCTGCCTCTCCTATATTGTCCCTTACCGGACTAGTTTAGACCCGATGATGAGCACGAGTTTAGTGTCATTCTCTTGTGAATCTGCCTCTCCTATATTGTCCCTTACCGGACTAGTTTAGACCCGATGATGAGCACGAGTTTAGTGTCATTCTCTTGTGAATCTGCCTCTCCTATATTGTCCCTTACCGGACTAGTTTAGACCCGATGATGAGCACGAGTTTAGTGTCATTCTCTTGTGAATCTGCCTCTCCTATATTGTCTCTTACCGGACTAGTTTAGACCCGATGATGAGCACGAGTTTAGGGTCATTCTCTTGTGAATCTGCCTCTCCTATATTGTCCCTTACCGGACTAGTTTAGACCCGACGATGAGCACGAGTTTAGTGTCATTCTCTTGTGAATCTGCCTCTCCTATATTGTCCCTTACCGGACTAGTTTAGACCCGATGATGAGCACGAGTTTAGGGTCATTCTCTTGTGAATCTGCCTCTCCTATATTGTCCCTTACCGGACTAGTTTAGACCCGACGATGAGCACGAGTTTAGTGTCATTCTCTTGTGAATCTGCCTCTCCTATATTGTCCCTTACCGGACTAGTTTAGACCCGATGATGAGCACGAGTTTAGGGTCATTCTCTTGTGAATCTGCCTCTCCTATATTGTCCCTTACCGGACTAGTTTAGACCCGATGATGAGCACGAGTTTAGTGTCATTCTCTTGTGAATCTGCCTCTCCTATATTGTCCCTTACCGGACTAGTTTAGACCCGATGATGAGCACGAGTTTAGTGTCATTCTCTTGTGAATCTGCCTCTCCTATATTGTCCCTTACCGGACTAGTTTAGACCCGATGATGAGCACGAGTTTAGTGTCATTCTCTTGTGAATCTGCCTCTCCTATATTGTCTCTTACCGGACTAGTTTAGACCCGATGATGAGCACGAGTTTAGGGTCATTCTCTTGTGAATCTGCCTCTCCTATATTGTCCCTTACCGGACTAGTTTAGACCCGACGATGAGCACGAGTTTAGTGTCATTCTCTTGTGAATCTGCCTCTCCTATATTGTCCCTTACCGGACTAGTTTAGACCCGATGATGAGCACGAGTTTAGGGTCATTCTCTTGTGAATCTGCCTCTCCTATATTGTCCCTTACCGGACTAGTTTAGACCCGATGATGAGCACGAGTTTAGTGTCATTCTCTTGTGAATCTGCCTCTCCTATATTGTCCCTTACCGGACTAGTTTAGACCCGATGATGAGCACGAGTTTAGTGTCATTCTCTTGTGAATCTGCCTCTCCTATATTGTCCCTTACCGGACTAGTTTAGACCCGATGATGAGCACGAGTTTAGTGTCATTCTCTTGTGAATCTGCCTCTCCTATATTGTCTCTTACCGGACTAGTTTAGACCCGATGATGAGCACGAGTTTAGGGTCATTCTCTTGTGAATCTGCCTCTCCTATATTGTCCCTTACCGGACTAGTTTAGACCCGATGATGAGCACGAGTTTAGTGTCATTCTCTTGTGAATCTGCCTCTCCTATATTGTCTCTTACCAGACTAGTTTAGACTCGACGATGAGCACGAGTTTAGGGTCATTCTCTTGTGAATCTGCCTCTCCTATATTGTCTCTTACCGGACTAGTTTAGACCCGATGATGAGCACGAGTTTAGGGTCATTCTCTTGTGAATCTGCCTCTCCTATATTGTCCCTTACCGGACTAGTTTAGACCCGATGATGAGCACGAGTTTAGGGTCATTCTCTTGTGAATCTGCCTCTCCTATATTGTCTCTTACCGGACTAGTTTAGACCCGATGATGAGCACGAGTTTAGGGTCATTCTCTTGTGAATCTGCCTCTCCTATATTGTCTCTTACCGGACTAGTTTAGACCCGATGATGAGCACGAGTTTAGGGTCATTCTCTTGTGAATCTGCCTCTCCTATATTGTCCCTTACCGGACTAGTTTAGACCCGATGATGAGCACGAGTTTAGTGTCATTCTCTTGTGAATCTGCCTCTCCTATATTGTCCCTTACCGGACTAGTTTAGACCCGATGATGAGCACGAGTTTAGTGTCATTCTCTTGTGAATCTGCCTCTCCTATATTGTCTCTTACCGGACTAGTTTAGACCCGATGATGAGCACGAGTTTAGGGTCATTCTCTTGTGAATCTGCCTCTCCTATATTGTCCCTTACCGGACTAGTTTAGACCCGACGATGAGCACGAGTTTAGTGTCATTCTCTTGTGAATCTGCCTCTCCTATATTGTCCCTTACCAGACTAGTTTAGACTCGACGATGAGCACGAGTTTAGGGTCATTCTCTTGTGAATCTGCCTCTCCTATATTGTCTCTTACCGGACTAGTTTAGACCCGATGATGAGCACGAGTTTAGGGTCATTCTCTTGTGAATCTGCCTCTCCTATATTGTCCCTTACCGGACTAGTTTAGACCCGATGATGAGCACGAGTTTAGGGTCATTCTCTTGTGAATCTGCCTCTCCTATATTGTCTCTTACCGGACTAGTTTAGACCCGATGATGAGCACGAGTTTAGGGTCATTCTCTTGTGAATCTGCCTCTCCTATATTGTCTCTTACCGGACTAGTTTAGACCCGATGATGAGCACGAGTTTAGGGTCATTCTCTTGTGAATCTGCCTCTCCTATATTGTCTCTTACCGGACTAGTTTAGAACCGATGATGAGCACGAGTTTAGGGTCATTCTCTTGTGAATCTGCCTCTCCTATATTGTCTCTTACCGGACTAGTTTAGACCCGATGATGAGCACGAGTTTAGTGTCATTCTCTTGTGAATCTGCCTCTCCTATATTGTCTCTTACCGGACTAGTTTAGAACCGATGATGAGCATGATTTTAAAGAAACTATCCCGCCAAAAAATGATAAAATTACTTTAACCAGGTGTTCAATTCATATACTAATGTATATGTGCCAATTAAAAGTATAGTTTTATTAACGTGTTCTTGAATATGCATCAAAGGAATTATGAGTTGATAACTCTTAATTCGACGCTCCAGTTTTTTTGTTTGGCCTGGCTGGTTAAAGCCGTTTATATTGTGACTATAAAGTTCTCTAAATATATACGCTATTTATACATACCTCATCATCAGTAGGTTTAGTAACGGTATACATAGGTTGTAAAAATGGCTAGTCTCTTGTGGAGTTGCGACTCCTATGTTGCCACTGACCAGCCTCACCCAATGATGAGCATGACTTTAAGGGCTATTCTGTTGTGGAGTTGCCAAGCCTATATTGCCACTTATCAAAACTGGTTTAAACCCGATGATGTACATGATTTTATGGGTCAATCTCTTAAGCATTTGCCACTACCATATTGCCACGTACCAGACTGGTTTAGATCCGATGATGAGCATGATTTTTAGGGCCAGTCTCTAGTGGATCTGTCACTCCTATATTGCCACTTACCAGACTGGTTTAGATCCGATGATGAGCAATGATTGCCAGGGACAGTCTCTTGTGGATCTGCCACTCCTCTATTGCCACAGCAACCATCATGCCTCCAGTAAACATCAGCGTTGTACTCTGAACAAAAGACTTATTGTAAACGTTCCAGACATAGAGGGCGATTGCTTAATTTTTTTTTTGACAAGTAGAGCTCCCAGTGCGATTCGAACACGCACCGGATGAATATGTTGTCTTAACAAGTCGAGCTCCCGGTGGGATTCGAACTCGCAGCAATGAGTCAACACATTTGTAGACGCAGTTTTGCTGTGATATCAACCACGGTGGTGGATTATTGGTAGACCAACGGATTAGTGGTAGACCAACGGATTAGTGGTAGACCAACGGATTAGTGGTAGACCAACGGATTCGCGTTCGATTCCGGGCCAGGTCACACCAAAGACTCCATAAATAGAGAATATCTTGTTAGTGCCAGTTTATCAGGTGAGGCTGAGAAACAAATGAAACCCGTGGCACATAGAGAGTAATGCTATGTTTTAGCGGCACTGTGTTAGTATAGAGTGATTGGTGGGGTACCATGCCATGTGTCTTCGACGTGGTGTTTCAGTATGGAAACACTATAAAACTGACGGGAGGTCGTAGATGCAATCCCCGGCCGATTCTTACTAAAGATTTTATAAAAATGGTACTAGTAGCTCCGTTGCTTAGTTGTGTCGGCCCCGTTTCTGTGTGATGTGACTTGATAGGGTATACCATTGTGGCAGCACTATACAGCTGAGCAATATTCTCACTGCCACAGGCAAACACCGTTGTGATATAAAACATGCCTGCATGTTTATTTCAACATTTATAGTAATGCTATTGAGGAACAACTAGATAACGTGTATAATGGCCCCATGCAGTGTCATGCATGTGGCATGCTTGAAGTAGGATAGAATTAAATACATTTCATGACTCTCAATACAATATCAATACCAATATCCTTTTCTTTTCCAAATTAGTGTTTACTCCACTTTTCGAACCAATCAGATGGCTCAGAATTTCAAATACTGGCTGCATTTATTCATGAAAAATGTACTACCATCGCTCTTTGTGGTTTAGAGCGTGACCTATATAGGGAATATCGATAAATATATGGCAAACACTAAGCCGGATAGAGTCTATGAAGACAAATATTCACCATTATGAAGCCGCTGTCGGTCGCTACTTTCGGTTTCTTAATGGTGAAGATTTCTCTTCATAGCCTCTATCCTATACTGAGAAACGAGCGTATATTTTGATTTGTAGTCTTTCTTTTGTTTAAATATTGTTCCGCTACTTCAAGTTAGACGTCACAATAGGCGCTCTTTTAACATGAACATTCTGGCACACAATACACTAACGGAAGGAGAAAAGGTCGACGTACGTATGATTCACATTATACACTGACGGAAGGAGAAAAGATCGACATATGATGCACATTATCAATTTCGTTTTAAAGAGTAAACTAATTTTTCTTTGGTTTAAGCTAATTCGTAGAAAAACTGCTCAATACAAAATGGTTGAATAGTTTCCACAAACCAATCCTGTCATTTGTTTAATAAGTTATTTGTTTCTTTTTTGGTTTGTGGTTATTCAGCGAAATCACTTGGACACAAAGTGATGTGTTACATCCGCAAACAGGTCCGGTCAATTATGTTTACCCATGTTTTGGGATAATTGTTTGGCATTCGTTTAACAGTCACATTAAGTTAATAACAATGATTGGTATAATCATGCTATAAACTTACATTAAAGAAGATTGCTGCTACGTCACCAGCCGACATTACTCCCGACAAAGGAAACATAAACACCGGAAGTAAGGCGGTGATGTTTATCGGAAGCGCTTCTGTGACCCAGAATACGTCCATTATCATTATCACGTATGCACATGATGATTCCTGCGCAAAATGGAAGAAAATGCACAGTTTACGACAACATATTGCAAACATTTAATTGTCCAGTTATCCACATAACAAACTATCTGGTATATTCTTTGGGAATGTACTATCCCATTTAAACTGTATGTACAATGACTAGTAATCAGAACTACAATGTGCCTGCATATTTAAAATGAAACTATTTATTATAAATTATAATCTCATCAGAAGTTATTTCAAGAGATCGGAGGTGCGATTTTCCTCACGAGTGAGCCTGTACCACAACACGCCTCCCATTAAGTGAATTAAATTCATGATAATCACCAGATCACACACAAATAAAATGAGACAAAATGAAAATGAAATATAATGAAATGGGCCATTTCATGCTATTAAGTTGGACTAATATAAACTACTGCTGTCTATTTGTCATAAATTCGGTAAGTAGACAATAAGTAGTAATCTTCCAGAGTTCTAGTAAACTGTGAGATTATGAATTTTCTTTCTACAAGAAGGCCAATAATTCTGTCACCAATCAGTAAATAATATATCATATTAACTCTTTTATATGGTCACACTTTAAAAATATCTTAATTTGCCCAACCCCGACTTTAGATTTTCCAGATGGGTAGGTAGTGGGGAAAATACTTTTTGTTTTCTTCCACATATGTCAGATTATTTTGTGATTGCTGTATAAAGTTTAACTGTTTGTTTGAACGCCTTTTTGTATTTATTAAAGATGATTTATTATACTGGGTGTGTATTGCAATGAAAACCTTAAATTTGTACATATAATCCCTATCAATCAAAACAATTGGTCAACCAAATTAATAAAGATAAAGAGGAACCACTCACTGTATATATATATAATAATAATAATCATATTTTACCGAGAAAAAAGGTTTCGTGTTGAGCCAATTGTGTTGGACCGGTCGCGTTCGTTTTAATTTTGGCCTTATGTCAAAACTGCTGCAAATTGAAATTAACTGCTAGTACCGCCATTTATAATTAAATTTTAAGTAACCAGTTACACCTTTGGAAGAACCGTGACTAATGTTGCATGAACAATTGTGATCCGACCCATTTGCATACCTTGTACAACATGCAATACAATAGGTTTAACTAAACACATAACCAATAACAAGTTTAAACTGATTGATTCTTGTCAAAGTACTGGGCTCGTATTCATATATCAGCTTGCGTGAAAGATATTACTTAAATCAAATTTTAAAATGTTGACATATTTTTAAATATACTTGTTAACCTCTCAGAGACACTACAAAAATGAGATATAGGGTCCTATAGAAACCACAGCGTCCGAGCGCAATGGCATCGTAGGTCCACACTGCACTGCAAACAAGGACTTGAAAATACAATGAAAGAGACAAAAAACAACAGAAAGAGTGGTGAAGACAGGGTTACCGACTTGGAACGGTCAGTAGGCAATAAGGCCTACTGGTTAGCTTGAATCGATTTTATATGCGCCAAGCCATATATGTTAAAGAAAGTACAAGCCATATATAAAGAAAGTACAAGCCATATATGTTAAAGAAAGTACAAGCCATATATGTTAAAGAAAGTACAAGCCATATATGTTAAAGAAAGTATTTAGCTGTATGTTTTATTTATCCATAACATTATTAATAATATTGAGAAAACGTCTCCCCGCGCTTGCAATCAGTACTGTTATTCATTCGATCTTTGGAGATCGCTGAGCCCGATACTTATATTTATTTGACTACCGTTCATGAACAGTCTCAATCAAACCGAGACCGCAATATTTCGTATGTGTCGTGCTCGGCCGTTTCCAAAGGTCCATTATCATACTCTTTTTTTAAATCGATAGAAAAATGTGTTTCAATAATTGATAAAAGTTGACTTCATATATTCCTAAATAATATGGATCCAGTTTTTTAAATCGCGTGTTGGTAACTCTATGCAATGCATAGCTAAACATACCTCAAAATACCCTGTGTCCCTTTAAATCTGGTATAAGGACGGACTTATTGTACCATTTGTCAATTTACTCAAGGTTCAAGTTTTCATAACCACATTACTATTCATAAAATGACGTTATCAACCCCTCACATATAGTTATAGTTATAGAAAGAAGAGCGGAACACATATGTTATAAGTGCAAACAAGCTACCAAACCGGATTTTTCATTTTGTTTAAATATTTTCGTTCGATTAATCTAGATTTAATTGTTTTTTTGTTTACAATCAAATATGCATACATATATACATTACTTCATACATCAAACATGAATTGTAAACACCATTTAGAGTTATAGGAGACGATATTATTGCACATTAACATTCAATAATTAATATCAAAGCATAATTATCGTTTTGGCCTGTACATGAGTTACCAATACTACATTTAATGTGATAAGAATTGGACAACTATTGTTAATCAACCTTATGAGTATCACATATATGATACTCAATGTTTATTAAAATGCCATTAAAATGAAATTGTAAATAAGCACCCGTGGCGAATCCACCTAATAAGCGCAAATACAGAAATACTTAAAGATCCGTTATCACATCAGGTCAGACCTGTTATGAACTGATTAACAATAGCTGTCCAACAAATAATAAAACACAGTAAATATAAGTCGTCTAATTAAAACAATGTAACTTTATTTATACAGATAAGAATTACTTTGTAAAATCCCGTAACAGATTTTGGCACACTCTTACCATTCCCTGGTTGGAAAACAATATTTCACTTTTTGTCTAAACCGTTTAAAGTATTATAATCAGGACGAATCGTACAAGCTTAAACCAAAGCCTCTCTAATATCATTATAAAAACTGCACTTAAGAATAGCATGAATTTCATCCTCAACACCTGTGTTACATAGTGGGCATACACGATCATTTTCTTTAATGCGTTCATATCGCCCTGTCTCTAATCGTAAAGGTGCAACACCGCATCTAAACCTTTCAAATGCGGACCAATGAGGCAAATGTAATATAACTTTGCAATAATTCTCAGTACAATACTCTGAATTAAACTCTTTATTTGTTCTTAACTTGTTACGACCGTTGTTATTTAAACCTGTAACTCTATTTATGTATAGTTTCTATTCCTCTACATGTTTATTCATCATAAAGTCAACTACAGAAACAATAAATACATTTTTGGATGGTTTGTTATTATTCATATCAGTAAATCGAGAATCAATACTGTCAAGACTGCTTTTAACGCTATAACACCAGCTTTTACACGATCTATTAGCCTTATGTAAGGCTCATATACAAACGCGCATGTTAAGTCTTAATTTATTCGTATGGGCATTGCGGTACCAAAGGTTGCAAATACATTATCACTGTTTAACAAAAGCTTGTTGCCAGCCCATGTCACAGTAAATAGCAGCGGTTGGTGTATACTTTCCCGTACCTGAGAAAAACCGCATAGCCCTATTGTGTACAGAATTAATACAGGAATATGATTTGCAACCCAATATAGCAGCACCATACGAGATAACGGACCATACTAAAGAGTCATAGTATAAACATCATATGGCATACCGCCTAGACTCTTATACTTGGCAATTAACAGACACAGAGCACGACTTGCACTTTGAGTTACTACTTTTGCTGTAACGTTATAATCTAGATGCTCTGTTAATACTATTCCAAGATAAACATATTTATCAGTGCCATCAATATTTTCTGATCCACAAGACGTTGAAGTTGGAACTGAATTAGGTCTAAAACTTTAGCATTATTAACAGACAAACGATTTATATCACACCAACTATGCAGTTCGTTGAGCATGTATTGAAGATCATGTTCATTTTCTGCCAGTAAGACAATATCATCTGCATACAACATTATACTCACTTTCTCATTACCAATATCAATGCTTGTCTCTAAAGCTTTAATACGGATAGCAAGATCATTAATAAATAAATTGAAAAGTAAAGGGGACAATGAACATCCCTAACGCAATCCTGAATTAACATCAAACCAATCGGTATAATGATTGTTTATCCGTACACATGCAGCGACAGATACATATACAGATTTGATAGCAATTAACGTTTTACCAGATATGCCAACATTACTAAATCGCTTCCACAGTTTGTCTCTAATTACAAAAATCATATGCTTTACTAAAGTTAACAAAAGAGACATTTTCGTTTTCTTTCTCGTTTCAATAATGTGTTTTAAGAAAGAAACATGGTCTATATTGCTTCGTTTCTGCCAAAAGCCATTCTGTTCATCTACTAAATTATCATTTTACTCGGACCAAACAGTAAGGCGATTATTAATGATAGAACTATACAATTTATACATCGAACAAGCAAGCGAAATACCTCTGTACGAAAGGGGTCCAATGGATCAAGGGAGTTTGATTTTTGAATATGATTTATTACAGCTAGCAGTGGCGTAGGCTCATTTTCAGATATATGTGTTGTTGTCACACATTTATGAATAAAATAGCTACTTTTCTATGTTATTTGATTAATGTATGCCCTATGACACTAATTGAGCACATTTCTCGGTGTCAACAAATACTTTGAAAGAAAAATAGTGTGTATGTATAAGGGGCGATGGCGGGAGCTACTCGGATCCATGGTCGTTCCTACAACTATGTCTTGTATGTTTTTCTTGTTCCGCTATCATATATATTTATATCACATATTCGTTGCTCAACACTCTTTACAATGTCTCATTTAATTACGTTGTTGTGTCGCCTTCCTAGCATGGCACACACTTAGGGATCATTATATCCTTCATCCGTCCGTCGTCGTCCGTCCGCCACACTTTAACCTGCAACCTTAGCTTGACAATTACTTGAACAATAATTGGCCTATGTTCCTGAAACTTCACAATCATCTTTATCTTACCAAAAGAAATGTCCTTGTAGTATATGTTCAATAACTCAGTGACTTTCATTTCGGCAGATTTATTCACCTTTTTCTTAAAACCTCAACCAATAGCATAACCATCACGTGTCAGGCACCACATGTGTTCCGCAGAACACCATTCTAGTTTGATAACATATCGTTAATAACATTCTTTAAAGAAATCCCACACGCATTACTAATCATGTTAAGGTTTACCACCAGCAATAGCATATTAGCATCTGATGTGTAGTCGAATGTGGTGCCTTTAATAAACAGTTATCTCTCTTTTTATGTTAGAAATATGTATTATAAGTAGGTCAAAATAGCCCATTTCTATTCGATGTTGTTGTTGTTTGCATAAAAAGTTTATTGATAGGTTTTACTAAATTATTAATGAAGCTTTTCTAAAGTTCGAATCTATAATTACACTTTATGAGAAACTAGCAATGAAAACAACAGTACTCTTGACCTGTTTAGTAAACAAAGAAGAACGTTATAATTACATGTCTTGTGACCACACATTTTCTAGTGATTTCTGTATGAAAATTACACATCTGCATTATCCATACCTGAGTTGAAGTTGCAGCGAAAATCATTGCTATGGGACATTTTAATGGGGAAAAAAATTGGAGTTTTCATGCCTTAAGGTATTATACCACTAATTATTTTCCCTATAGACACCAATGTTAAAGTGTCACGTATTAATGATTTGCAGCAAACTCAACTCAAGTATGGATAATGCAGCAGTGTAATGTTCATATAGAAAACTAATTTTCCACTTGAAAAATCACCAGAAAAGGTGGGGTCACAAGACATGTAAGAAAGTTCTTGTTTGTTTACTAAACAGGTCAAGGGTAAGCTGTTTTCATTGATTGACTGTTTTCATTGCTCACTAAGCATGCTAAGTGTAAGCATAGAGTCGAAATTTCAAAAATGTTCATCAGTGATCCAGTAAAACTTATTAATACGCTTCTTATACATACAACCACAAAATCGAATAGAAATGGGCAGTTTTCCCCTACTTATAATGCCCGTTTTCATTAAAAAAAGAGGGATTACTTTTTGTTATAGGAACTTCATTCGACTACACCTCGGAGGCTTACATGTAATTAGTGGTGGTAAACCTACAAGAGAAGAAAACGTGTTCAGATGTTTCTTAAATGAGGATTTTGTGTTATCATTTTCATAACAAGCTTAAAAACACTTACTTCATGAAAATCGAATGATTATTTGCGGAGATATGGTCTGAGGATTACCAAGGACAATAGATTGAAATCGACAAAAGTCAAAGATATTTTTTTAACTTTTACACTATCTGAATTGTCATACCAAAGGGCATTTCTTGTCAATGCACCATATTAATTAGATCAAATGTTTGGAACAGTCAATGGACAATAATAAAATATGCATTTTAGGTACAATTAGGACGATGAATATGCCAATTTATGTCGATTTTTATGCCAAAATTGATTTTTTAAGCACAGTCTTCAAAATTGGTGGTACCATACCTTACTATAGTAGCGAATACGAGCTCAATAATGTCAAAAATAACGCTAAAATCAAAACTGATACTAGATAAACGCTACCAAGTCGAGTTTGAATGATAAGGTATAATATTTTACCTTTTACACGCTCTTCATTTTTTCACAGTATCCTATTTTAGGGGGGTAGGGGAAAGATTTAGCGGTTTCATGCCTACCAAAGCTGTTGCCATGCAGATTTAATTGATGTAAACATGTTGCACACATGCAACCCTACATGTTGATACCAAAGAAACATAGTTCAATTGCAAACACTTCACAAACACGTCATTTTAAACACGAAAACAATTTGAAACTCAAAATTACGGCTTTTATAAACAAAATTTGACTAAAAACGCTCAAAACTTATGTAAAAAACTATGGAAAACTTATTTCTGAGCTTAATTACCGAGAAAGTATCCCTAGGTACTAATCGAAACGAGTCCTAATTACTGCACGTATCTCTTATAGGTATTATACCACCACTAATTACTGCACGTATCTCTTATAGGTATTATACCACCACTAATTACTGCACGTATCTCTTATAGGTATTATACCACTAATTATTTTCCCCATAGACACCCATGTTAAAGTGTCACATATTAATGATTTGCTGCAAATTCAGCAGTGAATGTTCATATAGAAAACTAATTTTCAACTTGAAAAATCACCAGAAAAGGTGGGGTCACAAGACATGTAAGAAAGTTCTTGTTTGTTTAAACAGGTCAAGGGTACAGCTGTTTTCATTGATTGACTGTTTTCATTGCTCACTAAGTGTAAGCATAGAGTCGAAATTTCGAAAATGTTCATCAGTGATCAAGTAAAAATTATTAATACGCTTCTTACAACCACAAAATCGAATAGAAATGGGCAGTTTTCCCCTACTTATAATGATCAATAAAGGGGGGATTACTTTTTATTATAGGAACTACATTCGACTACACCTCGGAGGCTTACATGTAATTAGTGGTGGTAAATCTTAATACTCGTTAAGGGCTTTGAGCATTTGAATCACTGAGAGGTATTATATTCGCATGGGAGATAATAAAACAGTGTAATGCAAAGGGAGATGAGTCATAACGTATTTAGACGGTATGGTATATTATCTGCGTACTTAAAATCGTACAAACGGTGAAATATGATTAAAAGAAAAAACAACACTGTATCCAGTATAAATAAGGCTTTAATACATATTATTATATCAGTCAGTAAACGTTAAAGTGTTTTTATATATTTCATATTCCTATCTTCTTTAAGCAGCAGACTTTTATGCATTTTATCATCATCGAATACATAGAGGATATATGTTTGTTTTGAGTGAATATAGGAACTTATATGAAACTATTTGAGTTTTCTCACTTCGAGATGAATATAAATCCTATATTCACGACAAACCAACAAACATTCTATTTATTATATACTCACAACCTGAATAATTGTTTCTTCTTGGAACATACACTGAACAACATTACGTTAGAACACTGTTACTTTTTGTGCTTGCTCTATAAGAAAGCATACTTGAATATTCAAAATATATTCGAAAATTGCACGTACAAGAATATATATAATATATATGTAATATTTATAGTATAATTTTTCGAGTATATGCGATTTATACTGCTTCTCGAGGGGCACAGGCCTGAGAGTGCAGTATAAATCGCATACGAGAAAAATATGATATAATTGGTTTTTAGCATAGCCATTTATCCAACTATGCGCGTGTAAAATTGGGTAGATCATGGTATAACTGCCGAATCTGTCATTTATAGCACGCCTGAAATATACCGGCAGTTATAGCCATGACTAGCACATTTTATTTTATATTCTGATAGGAACTTAAATTCTCTAAAACATACTAAAATTGCGCAGTTTTTATCAAGCCATTTAAAAGATAATTAGCTTTAGTTTTTTTCTTTAAATTCCACGGGAAGAAAAACGCGAAAGAAATAGGAAATTCTATAATAAAAGATAAAGGGTCTCGTCAAGACGAACAGTGGGATATAAACAATAATTGAATGTGACTAAACTAACACTCTGCGATGCTAAAAACGTTGACAATTGAGTGACGCGCGACTTGACTTGAAAAACGTCAAACATATTCATATTTGAGACGTTATTATTAAAATCTTGTTTGTTTGACAACAAAGCATTGCATTGAATTGAATGCTGTTAACGGCTCAACAACACACTTATGTATAGCCGTCCCCGAGAGAGGGGGATGATACATAGGAATCCGGGAACCGGGCCCTACTCTTATTAGCGAATAGATTCCTATGG